>JTDE01002473.1:52248-62903 GCA_014338405.1 Paragonimus skrjabini miyazakii
TGAGTTGAAGGCGTACAGCTGGCTTAGAGGAGAACGTTAGTCTTAGTTGTACGGCGTATTAACTTTCACAAAATCTTGACTTGACAACTAATTTCATATTTATTGTGTTGTATTTGGCCTGAAGATGATACACCGAAAACGAGCTTGTTCGCCACGTTTTGACTTTTGACATATTTGTTTCTCAACACAAAACAAGATTATCCTGACGACCTCGACTAGTTCCAGAAATCATATGTTGCGAAGGCACACCATTATAATTGATGTTTAGGTCTGTTCCACAATTTTGCCTGTTGAAGTAAATTGCCGTTCAATTACCGAAGTCACGGACTTATGACTATTATGCTCGATTGTGTGATCCACTTATGATCTCATTTGGACATGTTTCCTAATTCTTAAGATCAAAGATCGATGCATTCTTTCCATGTGCCTTTTTTTCTTATTTTAATGTGAATTGCTTACACGATGTGGATTGTGTCAATCAATTTGTCCCTTTTGGTTGAAGGTCGTGGTAGTCGGCTTATCCAATCACGATCAGTCTTCGTTTCAGCGAGGAAATAATTAGTTGGGTTGTTTACATCATTATCTCTAGAGGGTAGTTCAGTGTATACCAGTTTCTTCCCTCTCTTGCCATTCATACTACTTCAGTCGTTGGTTCACTATACTGTTTTATTTTGAAGCGTCTCACATATCCACTGTCCTTCAGTGTTAGTTGTCAACCTCTTTAATTTTTGTGCGGTACAGTCAGATGGAAAGATTTGTCGGATTGCTGTGAATGATATTTTTGCTACATCATGCTTTTTCGGTGATTGTGCGTATTCGCCAAACTATGATAATATTTTATGGACATTGTGTTTCATTCATCTCTCGGTTCAACGTTTAGTGTGGATGTTCAGACGGAGTCGACTTTCAGTGATTTTTGTTTCACACATTACTACGTTCCTAGAATGAACAACACTGAAACACAGATCAAGTTTCTAACGAGCTTCCGACTTTCGCGTTTATCGTAAGAAAAAAGTTGTTAAAAAAATCGGTCAATTGTTTTTCCATTTTAACCATTATTAGGTTACTCATGGATAGGCTCGGTAAACTGTCTGTTGCCACTACTCAATCTACTTGTCCCTACGGTGGAACTTGAAACGGAGGTTGTCACTACACAGTAGGAAAGAATGACCTTTCCATTTGATTTACGGTAATGGGAGAGTCAGATTTTTTCAGACTATCAGTTCACACATGCAACCAATAGTTTTTCACAGATTAACATTGGTAAAAGACGACCGAACATCAGTATATTGGTATCGACTCAATTTAATAAGTCAGTCGGTTCTAACGGATTTCTGCTACTTTTCCTATCCAACTTTGAAATGTGTTTTAAAACCTTTGACTCCCATCAACCTAGTCTGTCGTGAA
The DNA here is from genome assembly GCA_014338405.1 of Paragonimus skrjabini miyazakii. NCBI lineage: Eukaryota > Metazoa > Platyhelminthes > Trematoda > Plagiorchiida > Troglotrematidae > Paragonimus > Paragonimus skrjabini miyazakii. Next base: position 53,656 of record JTDE01002473.1, read on the forward strand.
CGTCATTCCCCTCATTTCGTACGCTGTCCGTCACATTAAAGTTGTCTGTTGTTCGCTAGTTGGTACTGAGGAAACAATACTAGGCGTTATTGTCTGTCCGCGTCCACTATATAATATCTCTGTACAAATTACTGATGGGACACTGTCTTGTTAAATCACTTGTTCGTTTTGCATCGTTAAATTTTGTCTCAATAAGAAAAACGGCTCCAACTCCAAGAATAATTGTCTTGTCCAGTGTGAATGCCTAGCTAACTGAGCAAAATTCTTCATGATAGTTCGTTCATATGAGACTCGAACTGCAACCGGTTCTTATCGCTTTTCATGTGAGCATGTTTCATAATACATGTCAAACCTCCTCGGAATAAAATTCCCTTGTCTGTTTTACTTTTCCCCGTTCTCAGGCGAAAAAAGTGTCAAGAGTGTATGAGACACTTGTTATCCATTCGTTCGGCTTTGGATGCAACTGAAGTCGCTTCACGCGCCGGTCAGTGTGGCCGAGAACTGATAGTTCGCTTCCAGATTTTATCCTAATCTACTGTCATGGGACCTAGTGGAAGATCACCGTTCATATGATCTCGATTAGTTGTGCTGCGTGGGCCAATGTTCAACCCGACATATACGCTCAAAAGCCATTGAACATTATACTACCTGTGATGAAGTCGCTTCACGGGATGAGATTTGGATTGCATATGGCCTTCCGGTTACCCAGATTATCGCGCTAATACATGACTTGTTTATGAAATGATGCTATATTTCCCTTTTTGACTGCGTAAGATGCCATATTTGTCTTTCATCATATGCCTGATGGTTTTGTGCGAATTTCTGCCGCGTTCCAGTTATTCATCGTGCCGTTGTTGCTTCACTGTGTAGCTTATTGGTCCTTTAGGATTTTGTAAATACTAAATGTTTTCCGATAGTTACCTTTTTTTCACCAGAAGCAGCTGGTTAGCCACACCCAGATTGCATTATTGCAAAGCGACAGTGTCGGTCTTTTTAGAGAGGTTTTGCACCAAGAGACCGAAGAGCGCTTGTTATTCGACGTCGTCTCTGAAAAATTGCTATAATGAAAAGCGGTTTCGGCAGCGTTGAATTTGTCTCGGTTGTCCTACTGACGTACTGTTATGCATCTGCTATTAGAAAGTTTCTACGCCTCCTTCAAGCACATTTCTGCACTCGCCACTATAGTTACAGGTGTAGATCTAAAACTTGGCAAAACATGCTTGCCTTATATGAGTTTAAGCCATATGTGCCTCTTTGTGATCTGAGCCAAGTATTCGATACGTTTAACTCCCCAGCTTGCAGTAGGCCGGTAAAGTACGTCACACTTCGATAATAGGAGCTTTTTTCTATGTTGTTCACATATGCATATGAACTACTGAAATGTGTCATCGTTGACTTCACCAAATCACTTATCCACTTTAAAGTGAATCATTTTTGACGATGTTCCATTGTTCGTTTTCTGTTCAATTAATCCCTCATTCGTAATTACGTTGTGTACGGTCTTGAGGGACACCCTAGTCACTGGCCACGCAGCTTCGTATAGCTTTGGATTCCAAATGCCTCTCAGGAGCGTTAACTTTCTTACGTTTTTAAAATGTTGGTTCATACTGTCACGTATCCTGAATTATTGTCTACTTCCTCAAAACAGAGGCAGTCACGTATCGTATTGTATATTAGAGATGTAACCCAGTATCTTACGTGTTGGTATTGGCGGTGTCCACATTAAACCTTTTTTCTGTAATGAACTAGGGTATCATTACAGTAAAAGAGAAATAAGAGTACGAATGTATGAGGGGATTGACAAGAGGAAGAAGATATCACACCACACTGTCCATTCGTTCCATTTAAGGCACTTCTTGGTACACCATGGGTCAATGGTGATTGTGTTCACCAACCATGGCGGCTTCATCTACCTTTCACGACAAGATGTTCCAGCCATTCATTTGGAAATAATTGAACCCTAGCGTTAGCATGAGTTTTGCACATTTTAATCCACTTGTGTTTGCGGATGCATCATAGGTGGGTAAGCCCTGTCTGCGTTCGATTCCCCTTGAAGATCTCAAGTGTTTTAACAAGCTCGCCTCTGTGTCTATCTCGTCTCCCAGAAAAGGAGTATAGACTTCTCAGTCCGTTTTTGTAGTCGTGGTGTTCAGTACTGCGGATGGGTTTCGGGAATCGACGCTACACCTATTCAAGTATTTGGGCTCTTTAGTGAGAAGTGAGGACCACACTCGTACGCAATGATATGTGGTCGTAGAATCATTTTGAAAAGTGACAACGGGATGTGTAGCCTTCTTTTTTTGTACGTCTTTTTCCGTTGCTCTGTTTACCCTACATGTTGCCACCAAACACTGAATGCCAATCTTGATATCTTCAGTCATTTAGACCCCCTAGATTTATCACATCAGTTTTGGCGTCATCGTACTGTGTTGGTAATATTAAAGTGCCAAAAGAAAACCACCTTCCTGTGTTCAGGAGGTGTTCCCAATTGGTTGTTAAGTGATGGATTTTATGAGGACCGCTTTGTATGTTGTCCCTTGACGGACACACTAATCTCACATCACTCACGAACATATAACTATGACAGTTCAGCTGACTCGTTGATGACTGATTAACACTGATCTCAGGAGCGACCGTTTGGGATCCTTGGTTATAACTGAACTGGAGCTCAGTTGTGCGCCCTGTACCGGGACAAAGAACTTTCCGTTCAACAATAAGTTCTTGCTCCACTCGAGAGACTTCCGGGAAAGTTTTGATGCCCTTAGCTACAGTATCTGTGGTTTACTTGATCGAAGCGCAAATGACTCACCTCAGCTCTTGTCCATTCGTCCAATTGTCCAGTGCTTTCATCCAACAGGCAAAATGGGCTAGTTAAACATGACTTTTTTTCTGACATGCCCATGTTGTTCGGCCATTATTGGCTTACGGACGGTCCTTATTCCACTACCTCCGAGATTCCTTCCATGTAAGGTGGGGTTCATGTAGGACCTGGGCGTTAGCGGTGTATCTTGCGGGTGTGCGTCGTTGGAACCAAAGCAAGAGTTGGATGCAACCAGGTAAACCTGAGTCAATTAAGTTCGTACTGATGAGTCCAGTTATGAGCCGTTCAAATAGTGTCTATACGACCGACAAAGCGGACCCTGTCCTACCAGTCATGATAAAAAGTGAAGTAAACACGAATGTGACAGTGGTTAAGGCTGAACCATTTGGATGGTGTTAGAGAGCTAGCGATGGAACCGAGCAGAGGAGCATGGTAAGCAATAAGTATATAACAAGACAACTGACGGGGAATACCGGATTTGTAGAGAATTAAACTGCAAACCAAAGGCACCAAGTTTATGCTCTATATCTCAAACCGATGTCGCAAGCATTACGTCCTCTGGAAAACCACATCAGTGCTGTATTTCCGGCTGAGGTAGTCGGAGTTCAGCCCTCATTTGGCAGAACCGGATATCGGCAAAGCGTCTGTAATCGTGTCGGCATAACTAACTCGGAGAGGCGGGGGCCAATTCGACGGACTAGCATATGGTAAGTGAGGATCAGACCACCCCATAACCGCCGGTAAAACGGAACGCAGGCTCAGTTTATTAAGTCTTTGTAAGTTCGGTAGATCTTTCAAACTTGCCGGTTTCCTACAGACACCAATCCCTCCAGTGTGGTTGTGTCGGGCATGGGGTGTCTACCTGAACGTAGCCTTCGCGAAGCGGTCTCACAACCGCTGCAAAAACCTTGCAGAGCACTCCAGTCATCAGAATCACGAAGGCTGGACAGACCCTCCACAGTACATGCAAACCTTCTCGAGTGGCCTGGCGCCATTAATTGATGGCTTTGAAGTAACTGAAATTACTGAATCCGATGTCCATTCGCTGATTCACAACAGGCAACTCCGTTCTTCCCAGTGCATACGTAAACGTACCGGCATGAGCTGAAATTGTAATTATTGTATAATATATTCTTTTTCTTCACAATTATTCGGTATTTTTATTTCGCGTCTGGTATTGTTTGCGTATACCGGAGAAAGCGTTAATTTAGTGCACGTTTGCACTAAACTGACGAGCCCACAAATTATGTAATATTTTTGCAGGTATATTTTGTTTTTTTTTGACGTAAGTTAACGTTACATTTTCATTTTAATCTCTGTTGCTGTCGAAAGTATGTAAGAACAGATTTTTAATTCGCCGGACGTTTTCGTCAGTGCTGTTTCAGTCCCGATCGCGCCTTTTAGGGATAACAGTCCCTGAAGCTGGTTTACACAGCTTGAAGCCAATTTGGCGTCGAGAAACATCAACACGGAGCTAACGAATTTCCACCACGTGATTGCTGCTCCTCCGCTTCACGTCCTAGACTAGATGGACGACGTTTTGGAGCTTCCAGACTCCGTTAAACCATATGAGCAGCCTAAAGAGGCCATTATCAAGCGCACTGGCCTTTCGGACCGTTGTAGTGACCAGCGATCGTGTGGCTTTTCTGAGGATCCCGATTGCAACCGTGTTTTCCTGCTTGCTTGTTCTGTACGCATGATTCTGTGTACGCCTGCTACAGGAGGCCTGATATGAACTCAGTGCCACTTTCTTCAATCGTGTAACTAATTGCACAGAGCCGAATGCTTGCTCTTTTCCTAACGACTCATCTATCATTCTACTCTTCAAGGTCGTTTAACCCGATCCTTTTCGAGCGTTGTATAACACACTCGAAGGTTCCACGCACTTTTCGCCTGGCGCGCTTTTGAGTGCCGTCGACTAGGCTGTGGCCCATCTCACGCTTCTTTTCTTCCTCTTCTTGGTTGCTACCGTTGGTCCTAGACTAGGCTAGAGCTAACTGCTTATCATACTTCCAAACATTGCTGGAAATATACAGTTTGTTTCCAAGCCCCGCCGCGTTCTTTAGTTCAATGTCTGTTGGGACTAAGTTTCGACTGCTCTTCAGGAAAGGCGTTCTAAATTGTTAGTGGACGAGGGACTGGCGCATACCCACTTGTCCACTACACCGTCAACGCGTCGCTCAGCTGCTGAGTGCCACCGAGCTAGGCGACCAGAAGCCACATGCAACGCCTCGCAGGCTTGATTCAACTCGAGGAGTTTTAATTGAAGGAGTTATGGATCCAGCGACTGCCTAAGGATATGCAGAATATCCTTAGCGCTAACCCTTAAGCAGCCCTGCCATAAAGGTACGATATTGCCGATCGCATCTGGGAGACATATGAGAAAAATGTCTCTCAAGTTTCCGCGTCAGCGTTGAAGTCACTGGCACTCCTGACCGACCATGTGAACAAACTCACACGTCAGATCCAGACGCTCAGCACTCGGAGCTCGCGCCCGCACGTAAGCCTAACAGAAAATCCTCCACGACGACTTCTAGGAGGCGATGAGTGCCCACAGGGAGTGTCAATCTCGAAGACTGCTGGTACTACCAGCAGTTTGGTATTCGTGTTCGCTTCTGCCGCAGTCCCTGTTACTTTTTAAAAAATATCAGAGAACCTAGCCGGCCAGCACTTTGCGGCGACCGTGGTTGCTGGCTCCCGAATTCCCCTGTTTTTCGTTCGAGAGCTCGCTACTTCATCGACACTGGTGCAGAGATCAGCGTTCTCCCACCGGATTCTCGCGAAAGACTTACGCATGCGCAGCCGACTCTGCGAACGGTACGCCTATTACCGTTTATGGCCAGCGTTCGCGTACATTGAAATTAGGCCTTCACCGCATGTTTTGATGGCTTTTTACCGTGGCAGACGTCCAAATGCCAATCATTGGCACCGATTTTCTCGAGTACTTCAACTTGCTAGTAGAGGCACTACACCGTCGACTAGTCGACCGCAAAACGAACTTGTCTTTTACCAGGGCTTTGTCCAACACGGTTCCAATCAGTCCCGTGTATCGCCCGATCATTACGAATACTTACGCCTCTCTCGTTGAGCGATTCCCCACTGTCTTCAGACAGCCGACCCCGCTGCTGCCAGTGGCTGGTGCAACGCAGCACCATATATTCACCGCTGATCCGCCGGTGTTCGCTAAAGCCCGTCGTTTAACACCGAATAAGCTAAAGATAGCGCGCGCCGATTTCGAGCACATGCTCGAACTTGGCTTCATTCGCCCGTCGGATAGTCTCTGGGCTTCGCCGCTCCATTTGATGACGGAAAGTTCATGAGACTGTCACCCATATGGAGATTATCGCGCGCTTAACAACGCCACGGTACCGCACAGGTACACAATTCCACATAATCATGACATCACAGCTAGCCTGAAAGGCACCTGGGTGTTTTCGAGGCTCGATCTGGTCCGCGCTTACCACCAGATCCTAGTTGCCGCGGACGATTTCGCCCAAACAGCGGTGAATACACCATTCGGCTTGCTCGAACTTCACCGCATGCCGTTTGGTCTCCGGAACACTGCTCAAACGTTCCAGCGATTTATCAGCAACGTCACAAGAGGTTTGGACTTTGTCCATTCCTACATAGACCATCTTTTGATGGCAATCGTCTCCGAAGGAGAGCACCAGAATCATCTGCGATTGCTCTTCGAACGATTCGCAGTATATAGCGTAACTGCGAACGCGAATAAATGCCTTTTCGGTCAACCAACAGTTGAGTTCTTAGAGTATCACGTCGATTAGCACGGCATCCGGCCGCTGATCGACAGGGTACAAGCGATTCGTGACTTTCCGCGCCCTACAATGCCCGCTGCTGTCCGTCGTCTTAACAGCATGGTTAACTATTGCCGCCGTTTTATTCTGCATTGCGCGCAACTCATGCAGCCTCCGACCGACTTACTCCGTGGCCGTTCCAACGGCAACGTCGAGTTGTCAGAAGCAGCCGTCGATTCGTTCGATCGCACCAAAGACGCGCTAGCCGACGCAATGATACTACACCATTTCCTCGCTAATGCCACCACTAGCATAGCAGTAGACGCATCCGACACAGCTGTTGGTGCCGTACTCCAATAATTCGTCGGTGAAACTTGGAGACCGCATTCATTTTTCTGCAGACGCCTGTTACCCACCAAAATGAGGTGCAGCACTTTCGATCGTAAGCCACTAGGTATCTACTCGACTGTTCGTCACTTCTGGTATGCCCTCGAAGGCCGCCAAATTGTGATCACTGATCACAAACCGTTGGTATACGCCTTCCGCAATAGTTCCCAACGCCATTCACCCCGCGAAGTGCGCCACCTGGATTTCTTTTCGCAATTTTTGACAGACGTACGACACGTTTTTGGCAGTGACAGCGTTGTGGCTGATGCTCTGTCACGCGTGTCAGCACCTATTGACCACGACATGATTGACTTGTCCGCTATGGCCGACGCACAACGCGCGAAGACCAATCTCCGCGCTTCATGCCAGCATTTGTCATTGCGCCTCGCAACTCTTCCTCTACCGACAGCACCGGGAAGGATATTATGCGATACCTCCGCCGGACACCCTCGTCCAGTCGTACCTTCAGTCTTACGACGTTGCGTGTTTGACATGCTGCATAATGTTGCCCACCCTGGGCTACGGCCAAGCCTGCTTCCAATAAGTACGTCTGACCCGGTATGCAAAAGTATATTCGCACTAGGGCACGATTGTGCCTAACATGCCAACAAGCTAGGGTATACCTCCACGTGTCGGCCTCGATAGGCCGATACCCTTTGATTACCTCTCGACTCGCAAATCTTCACTCCGATATTGTAGGTCCTTCGCCACATTCGAATGGCATGACTTGTATCCTGACGGTGGTAGATCGATTCACGTGACGGCCAGAGGCCATCACTATACCCGACATCAGCTCGGAGACCGTAACACGCGCACTTGTTGAGCGTTGGGTAGCATCTCACAGTTGCTCGGCCACGGTTACAACCGACCGTGGTCCCCAATTCGAAAGTGCTTCTTTTGCGGAAATGTTGAACGCGCGTGGATGTCATCGATCACGGACTACGGCTTATCATCCGACTGCGAACGGCATGTTCGAACGCTTTCATCGACAAATAAAAACCGCCCTTGCCGCCGTCAACGCAATCCGTTGAAAAGGGGCCATGTCAATGGTTTTACTCGGCATCCGCACGGCCCTCAAGGCCAACCTGCGCATTTCCAGCACCGAATTTCTCTATGGTCAACCGCTGCGTCTTCCTGGCGATTATTTCTCGCCCACAACAGGCGCACTTTGATACGCTCCTTCCTACGTCAAACAGTTTGCTCCGCATATGCGCCGCCTCCGCGTCACGGACACACGATTACAGAGTTGCAAATTATTTGTCCCAAAAGACCTTCATGACTGCACACATGTGTTAGTTCTCGTGGATGGTTCACGACGCCCACCCGAGTGACCTTTTGAAGGTCCCTTCAAGATACTTCAACGGAAGGATAGATTCTACGTACACGAGAGCCAGGTTATTCGGGATACAATGAGCAGCGACCGCTCGAAACCCGCTTATTTTGAAAAGACTGAAGATGCCTTCAATGCTCTTCCGCATGTCGCGGCCAGGCATGCAAGTACCTCTCAACAGCCCCGTCCGAGCGCATGGTCATCAGCGGGCACAACATCGCCGACGACTCCAATACCCATCGCAACACGTTGGGTCGTAGGGTGGATTGACCAAAACGTCTGGCAGAGAACTAGGGTTCGTTAAGTCTTGTTCTGTTTCAGTTCTACAAAGACAAAATGATCGCCAAATCTTTTGAAAACCTAAAAACTTGCAGATCGTTTTTGGAAACATTCAATAAAAGCGTTCCAATGCATGTCTGCGTGTTTACGTTCGCCAGGTAAGTTTCCCATTTGCATATTTTTAATTCAATTCAATTTAATCCACAGGACAGGTGACGGCCAGGAGCCAGAGTGTCCAGATTCTTGCGTCGATAAGCCCGGGGCCCTCAACGCTTCGACTTCAAGTTTTCTGATTTCACGTGAGGTATCCACTCTCGACCTCTCTACAACAGAGGAAAAGAGCACCAACTAGAGTATATTTTTACAGAACTGTTGCTACTACTCGTGGGGAATCACACACACATGAGAACGATTCAGCTTGCGAACTGAAGATTTGCATCCATGCCCATCAACGTTCAGCCATACTTACTACCGCATACGTCTCAACGTCGATTCGTGTCAATGCTTATCTGTACGGACTGGCGCATACATCTAACATTATGTATCCGCTACTACTTACATTCTCTGCAAGCCAGCACATGTGGTACGCCTGCATTCGTATAGGCTTGCACACAAGGAGTCGCTGATCCAGGTTCATTCCTGGCCCCGAATAGCTCATGCTTAACGTAATTAGTTC
>JTDE01002473.1:65668-86893 GCA_014338405.1 Paragonimus skrjabini miyazakii
TTCTCCAGGGAAGTACTATTGTCAGACGGTTCCCACTGCAATGACGCTGCGTCCACTGCAATGACACTGCGCCAAAACTTGCCCATATCGCTTTTCGTTTTCCTGCACGCGCTCATGCCCTGGGTCAATCGAAGTTTGCAACACGAACACTACTATGCAACAGCTGCATTTGGCCCCAGGACCTCGATCTGCGATTTCTCAATTCCTCTATTCCTATTGAAACCGTAGAAGAGGGCACTCGAATAGAAGCTTACTAGGAACTGCTGGCACCAGTGCTCCTCCACCTGTGGCGTCTGGGAATTGCAGCACCAACCGCAAGCTGGTGCAGCATGAACTAGACCAGACCAAGGGTGGCTGGCCATAGTTGCTCCTCACTTATATCGAAGGGTTGCGTTCGCAGTACCCTTCTGGTGGGGGGTTGTATAGTGACCTGGAGACAACCTCGGTCCGACTGCTGTACGATGTGTAGAATCCTTTCCAAAATCTTACCTCATATTGTGCATAGGATCTTAATGATCTTTGCCTGCCGCCTACTTGATGCATGCGATCGCATTTGTTTGTTTGCCTGCTTGTCGGCCTACGCGCGCCAATCGCGCCATAAACATTCTTCCGGCTTGCTCGACAATCAGACCCTTAGCCTCCTTAGCTACTTCGCGTATCGGTGTCGTTTAGCGCTGATCGAGACCAATTGAAATTATTGTATAATATATTGTCGGTCTGCTCAATTATTCGGTATTTTTATTTCGCGTCTGGTATTGTTTGCGTATACCTGAGAAAGCGTTAATGTAGTGCACGTACGCATTAAAAGTCATCGTCGACGCTGCACCACCGAGTATGTCGGATATATCCGACTCAGATAGATAATCATAAGTATTTACCTAAATGTTATATTTAATCTGCTTCCCGGTCAGCATTTCACATAGATACCGGCCGACTCAATGTTATTTTTGAGAACGGTTACATATTACGTTTTGTGGCGGTCGTTTCTAACTACGCCCCATATGGGATGGTTTATGAACTGTTAGTGTGTCCCACTGCATCATCGACAACCTTCTGAAGGTCTTCCCGTTGATTTAACCGCATTTTTGATACATTAAAATAGCGCATTTAATCCGGACTTCTGGTGGTTGTTAAAGCCATGCTTGATTCACTCGTGACCTTTGTCGATTTGGAATAGTCGCAACTGCAATGCAGCGAGCGTCTATAGATTCTGAGTCTGCTGTGCTACCGACTCCGGTCCAAAAATACGGTCGTGAAGGCTATTTTCTTATTAATAAGGTGCAAAGCTATGTAGTGACCAGCGATCGTGTGGTTTCTCTAAGGATCCCGGCTGCGACAGTGTTTTCTCGCTTGTCTGTTTCACACGCACGATTCTGTGTAAGCCCGCTATAGGAGGCCTGATACTAACTCAGCGTCATTTTTTCCAATCGTACGATTGATTACACGCAGTAGATACTTGCCATTTCCCTAATGGCTCATCCGTTGTCACATTTTCAAGGTCGCTTAACCTGGACGTTTTGGGGCGTTGCTTAGCACATTCGAAGTTTCTACACACTTTTCGCTCGGCGCGCTTTTGAGTGCCACCGTAGTCCAGTTGCGCTTCCTTCCTTCCTTGGTTGGTAACGCTAACTCCAGACTAGGCTGGAACTAACTAGTAGTCATATTTCGAAATATCAGTGGAAATATGCGGTCTGTTTGCAAACCCTATTGCATCCTTTTGCTTCGAAGCCTGTTGGGACTATGTTTCAGTGGCTCTTCAAGGAAAGCATTTCAAACTGCTAGTAAACGAGTGTTGAGTGCATACTTACTTGCCCACTGCAGCTACAATAAAAATATTAAAAACTAAATGGAAGAAAATAACAGCAAACACCGGCATTGAATCCACCACATTTACAAGTTCCGAGACCAACCACTGGTAGCTCGGATTTTGAGCGAAGTTTTTGCGCTGACGTGATTCCGTTATCGTTGATACCTAGTAAACTGAATATCAAAATTCATAATTTTCTTTGTTTAACGTATCGGTTTTGTCGGTTATTTTCCGAGTAGATATTTGCTCGGTTTCATTATTTCCTTGCCTTACGTTCTGTTTCTATTGCCTGTCACTTTTTATAACGTTAACACTTGTAGCTTTTGTTCACGAGCTATAACATAATGACACGCACAGGATCCAGCAACATCGGAGTATCGGAACTATCGAGTGTTTGTGGCCGATTCGGCTGGCGCATGACTGTACATAGTGGTATTCAGTGCCAGACGTGTCTACACTGATACTACATTAGGTCAACCGACCTCAAGGAGGATCAGTACATCTTGCTCGCTTCTTCATAAAAGCCATGCATGAGCCTGCATGAACTGCCTTTTCTGTGAAGGCTGCATTTCGTACAGGGCTGTGTCAGGCTAGCAGCTAGCCATCCGCAGTGAGCAGAAACAAGACAGGTTTAAGTGTAGTTGGAAGGCGTCTAAAAATATCAATGCGCTGCACATGACCGGGGTTGAAAGAGCTCTAGTTGAGACACAAAAGTCTTTAGTTGACATGAATTCGGAGTTGAGCTTACTGAACGAGTGTATTACGCTCACTTTTTCAGGTATGGCAGTTGCTCGCAAGGCAGTGGCTTTGTCCACAACTCAAACTGAGTAAGCCGCAGCAAACTTAAAGGAGATCGCATCCCGGGAGAAGCGGCTTGTTTTGTGTGGACGATTTCCGATCGCCCTCTTCATATGATCAAGCCAGAGCGGCGTTAAACACCTCAATCTCTCCAGAGTTAACAAACTTGGTTTCTGTCAGCAGACTTTCCTCCAAAGCCACCAAAGAGTCACTCGGACTTCTTGCGTTGTTAGCTGCGAGGACTGGCACGGAGAATTACTGCACAAAGCAGCACAGCTGAGGAAAAGTCATGTTAATCTAAAGAGAGTGTCACTGGATCGTTTGTTGCAAGAGCGGCAGAAGCGCCCCCAGCTTGATAGAACGGGGTTGTGCATAAAGAGTCAACGTAAAAGTCCATGTTCCTATTCTCAAAAAGGGAAGTGTGCCTCGAAATGGATCAAGCCTCGCATTCACACCCACATCAGATGCGGCTGCTGCTATACCAATTGACGGTCAGTCGTCTGTGAAACTGCACGTGTCATAAACAATAGTTCTCAAAGAAGATTTGGAACAACGTCCTTCATCTAACCTCCTAGTCAGTTCATCTCAAGAAAGTCTCGTTAAAATATATTTTATTCCCGAGCTTTATAGCCTAATGAGTCTGCTGGGATTACCCCTGCACCCAGAAATAATCTCACTTGGCCCCTCTCCAACCGCACTTTCCTCGAGTGGATCGGGGTCATTTCGTCTCAAGATCTCTACTAACCCAAACTCCCTTGCAAATTTTCGACAGCGCAAAACTGCAAACCGTATTCCAGAAATTGAAAAAATGAAGGCGGTTCGAAAGCCATCCAGCTTGTACCATCAGAAGCGCACAAAGCATCCAGCATGGACGCTCACATACGCACAGGCTGCGATGAAACGGACGTTACTGTCCAAGAAGGCTCACGAAACTCTGCCACCGTCAACGCACCTCCCCCGCCAATGGAACTGCTTTCTCAAACTTCTCTTTGTGTTCTTCTGTCTTTTTTCACAATAAGCCAAACGAATAAGTAGCCCTCAAATGCATGCACACTAACTGTCTGACTCTTAGGAAAATCACCATAAATCAGACAGTTGATCCACGACACCAGCCGTCATATTCTTGTTTCAACAGAGATCTGGCTGTCCACCAAGATGATCGTTAACGAACCACATGTTCCTGGGTATTCATTGTACTGCACAGGGTCACCCCATGGACATCTGGGAAGCTGTGCTGTCTTCCTAGGCCAAAAACTTCCATTGCCAATTGTCACAGTGGAATTTCCTTTCCCAGAGAAATGTAACGCACACTCCAGCTTCATGGTCGTGACACGCTCCTTGTCAGTGTTCTTTACCAACAACCGTCGTGCAACGCATCCGACAACGAAGCCGTTCCAGCCATTTTAGATCGTCTGTCGTCTACGGAGCGTTTCTTTCCTCTCCTCATTATGGGTAAATGCAACACATCCGAAATCAAATACTTACCTGCTTCTCACGAGGACTCTGACCGCCGCTTTGCGGAACCCTTGACAGTGTTGGTCTTTTAGAAAGCCTAGACACGACATGTTGAGCAACCTACAAGGTACCGTTTAAGACATACACCATCCTTGCTTGATCTGGTTGTCACCAATGAAGCTCACCTGGGGATATAGTAGTCATCATACTACAGCTGGGTCACAGTGTTCACATGTTACTAGCATTTGGTTTTATTTGTTACTGGATCCAAAATACTTTAACAAAGACTTCATTCTGATATTCCCAGAAAGCAGACTTTGACGTACTATGGACGTACTATGGACGTACTATGACGTACTATGGAAGTTCTTCTCTCGTAAGCCGCTTCCGCGGAACCTACTGAGCCTTCTCGACTTTCGTTCCCGTCTACCCTTTGAGTAGAAGCTAACTGGCAGGCCGGAGAATCTAGAAGCATTTCACTGTGTAATAAACGGGTGAGAGCGGGAAATCCGTTACCACCGTCAACAGGCACAACCAAAAATCTACCTGGTAGCTTGCGAGAATAAAACTTTCTTTTTAAGTACATGCGCCACTAGAGGAAAACTAAGCTACCAGCGCTTTCTCCGCGGCTTCCCGATGGGACATCTTTCTCCGACCTCCAAGTGGTCGCTGGGATGTTCAGAGAATAATATTCAACAATCCACTGTGTCGGTCCGGCAAACTGGCATCCAATTCTCCCGGGAAGGAATCTCCAATACCAACTCCTGACAGCTGATTTCGCTGTGGTCGAGACTCCAGACCTCCTGGATTACATTTGGTTCCATTGCACTGTGGTGTTTCATCCTAAATCAATCATTACGGTGCAATGGGACCGGATGCGATCCATCCTCTGATCCCCAAAGAAGGGGCCCTTGGTTTGGCAGTGTTTCTCCATAATCCGCTTAAACGGACACGTCGAACCGGAACTCTCCTGGGTGTATGGGAAGAGGTCGTTGTCATACCTATATTTAAAGCATGCGACCGTCACTTTCTTTCTGGTTATCGGTCGATCAGTCTGATCAGCAGCTCTTGCAAGATAATGGAGCGTCTGGCGAAAGCGCCCTCCTTAGACATTTCTTCACAACTAACCATTACTCCTCCACTCAGCATGGATCTCCTCGCGACCGGTCATGCATAACCAATTGGGTAGTCTCCAGGTGTAGCCTGACAAAAGCTAATTATAATCGCCACTTTTCGGATGCTGTCTTCTTCAACTTTGCCAAGGCCTTTGACCGTTTCCCACACTGCCCTCTTGTACACAACCTAGAAGGAAAGGTTCTCTGTCGGATTACATCCATCCTTGGCATCGGAACTTTTAAAGTAGAAACAGGCTCAAACCTTTCCTCTCCTTTCCTGATCACCGCTGGTGTCTCTCAAGGATCCGTATTTTGTCCATTGTTGTTATATATATAACAACAAATATATATATATATATATATGTATACCTATGTATACCGATGAACTGCTCGACACCATTTCTATCAACACTGTTCGTTATGCTGACGACTTCAAAATCTGGATTGCTTGGGATTCCAATGGGTTACAGGTTGATCTTGATTATGTCAAATGCCGGTCGGATGACTGAAGTCTCCATCCAAACGACATCAAGTGTGCACGCCGCTCGGAGGAGAATCTGGGAACCTATTTGTGATGCACTGTGCACAAGGTACAGTAGATATCACGGAAGTCGACCTTGCAATGATCGGGGGATTTCGGTTGCTTAGTTTATCTTTCCTCCGCCACCATCAAGCGGCCGCCAGAAAAGGACTTGGAGCTCTTGAGATTATAAAAAGAGCCTTTCATCACATAGAAAGGCATGCTTTTTGAACGCTTTGCAGGGTCAATAAAAGACCTTTCTTGATTATGCTAATCAATTGGTGTACACCAGTTAGGAGAAAGATATACCTGTCATTGAATGTGTGCTGCGAATAGCCACCAAAATGGTCAACGCTTTGCGGCATTTCTCCCACGAGTCTGGTCTTGAAATTCGTGAACTCTATCCACTTGAGTCTTGTGGACTCCATGGCGACTAACTCCACACACATTTTTTCTTTAGCGCAGGACTCGTGCAGTAGTTGTTTACCACAGAAGCTGATAACATTCGAATGGGTCACGTTAAGAAGCTCTACATGCGTCGGCTTTGGGCCTTCCATAGGTAACAGTTCTGCTGAGGATTATCAACAACGATCCTCCATTAGAAGTTGTTAGCTGCTTATCTGGACACTGTTTCAAACTGTTATGAGACTCATACCCACTCAAGGCGTCATTAGGTCAGTATTTTGCGCTGTTTATGATACATACTGTAACGTCCAAGTGAAGCGCTGCACCCTGTTTTCGATGACTACCTTTCAGGTCAGCAGAGCCCGGAGAAGTGGAAAAAGACATGCCGATTGCATCCCAGTGACTTGGGCCCCCAACCTCCAACCCGCCAACAAAATGCTAATTCAGTTGGACATGACCAAGTACAACAGTTATGTAATGGTAGAAAGATAAAGCACACATGAAACTATGGTACACATAAACAAATGTTGGGAGCTGTGTAGTAGGGATGAACAAACTGTGCAAGAACAAGCATCGACAATAAACGATGTCAAACTTTGGTGATACACGGAGGTTAAGGGTTCTTCGGAAGAATGACCTGTCACGCGCATGATTCGAATATTCGTGTTATGACACAGTGTTGAGCCCTAAAGTTTATCCACAGGGAGTAAATGCCTACATGTGCAGACCATTAATATGAGTTTGTAATATATTCTAAACAGTAATTTACGTGGTATTATAGAAAGCATTAATTGTGCTTATTTTATTGTAAGAAATAAGTTTGTTTAAGCGTGTTAAACATTTTTATCAAGGACATTAAGAAATTGCGTTAATCTGATGAAGAAGTACGTTGACGGGGTAGTTGAAGTTTGGACTTTCGTTGACCTAAGGGGTTTTGGCAACTAAGGTATAGTGAACGTGCACAGTATAAGTTCTAAATTAATTTTCTCTGAATTGTGCTTCCGATAATCCATAAAACAGTTGCTGACAGTTGACGTGAAGTTGGGGTTGTATAATCGGCACCACGTGGAACTGGGGACAACAGATATTTGGCGATACCGTAGTTAAGTAGATACGACTGCAATAGGCGGTTTCCAGACGTGGTGTGAGCCTTACTCCGTGCGATCTGATTGCCATAGTTATTGCTCACAGTAATCGGGCATAAGTTGGTTCGGCAATATGATGGCCTGGAATTGGATGAATTTTTGAAGTTACATGAACCACCTAGTACGTAGAACCTCCCAGGCTTTCCGGAGATCACACTACAGTCACAACGCCACGACATATGGTTGAACGCACTGACGTCTATGCTCGACAGTCAGTCTACGTGAACCAACTTACTGGCGAACGTCGTCAGCCGAAACAGTATTTTCTCAACGTACACGTCAATAATAACCACATCACGGCGGTCAAAACCATAGGTACACTGCATCTCAAACTTTCGCGTTAGCCACTCGCCGTTGGACCAAACTTTACTGCTAGCCGTGGCTAAATGATCCCGTGGGTGAGTACGCTTCTTAAGTCGCCCATTTGCGTTTCTCTGAGGGTTGGTTGTTTGGTTTCCGAAGTGAACAACGTTTGATTGTGCATGGATAGCCCTCTTAGGTTTTGTATAAATCCAATTTCCCATGAGGTAGTCCATGAACCTGGGGTCTGTGCGCCTGATTAACGCAACATCTTGGCTGAACCTTAAATATGAATAGACATATGTGTTCAGTCACTCTTCTAAGTTATCTAAAGTAGCCATGCGATGAAACAGGTATCGACCTCTGAATGAATCTGTCCAATTGGTTATTATAAGGTTAATTACATCAACTTACGTTTTTCCTCAAGGCATCTCGAGCCTGGAAAGAACATAGCAGCATGTCGCACCCAAAGACAAATTGCTGTGTTCGTATTTTGGCCGCCATTTTGTCCATCACAAACGTTCTCATAAGTATGTGGTCCCCAATCACAGCACGAAATGTTTCAAACAAACAACAAACGGATGCGTAACTTTTACTCCGAACATGACCATACATCACGGGTCGTCCAGGGCCCAGCACATCTGTGACGAGAGGCTGATATAGCTTCAAGCTACAACCGCAAATGTGAACTGATAGAAGACTTAATTGTGGCCGTTGGTTTCATGCGTGGCATCGGCGTTTACCAAATCAGGAGAACGCCTAAAAAACTGCACTTGCTCCCTTCGTAGAAACCATGTGTACCTTTATCTACTATTGCCATCTTTGATGACACGCAGTACGCCTATTTTCTCTATATGATTAACAATTTCAGACAGATTTTCTGCAACATCTGTGTACACAAACCCACTCACTTATTGTCGGAGGTTCCAACCGCTGATGGATGTTGCAAATATCTCTTATCGTTATATAATTGCCATAAACATCTGCAGAGTACTGCTATAACTCCGCTGTTGAAGTTGAAGATGCCATTAGTCGCCCACTTCACTTGCAATGAGCCGACAACTTGTTGGGCGCGCATCGTACAGCGAGGCAGTTTGTTCGTGGTTGTGTCCCAACGTGAAAGAACTAACAACGAACATGGTTTCCCTCCTAACGACGTTGAAGCCTGATTGGCAGCATGTATCACGAGAACTGAGCAATGGAAAGTTAGTGAACCACTAACTACACACGTCGTAATCCGCGGCTTTCGCAACTTCGTCGCTTGTGTTTGATACGCCGGTACGCCATCTACCAAGTAACGTCAGTAGTACTCACACCCACATTACCACGCTCCAAGCATCCATCGTTTGATGTTTTGCCTAAAATAAGCGCTTATGAAACACTGGGTCCTTCATATATTTTTCCAAACAACCTCTGAGCTCCTTGAAGCTGGAAAATTCCCGATCCTCAAATACATCTTTGAACCCCTGTAGATAATCCATCACCTAAAATCAAACTTAGACACAATGTATCATTTGTCAACATAGGACGGTTAACTAGTAATTGAACATGAGAAGCTACTTCAGAGGAAAGTGTACATGTACCATCTCAACATCCACCATTACTATTCTCAATCTTGGTGCTAAATAAAATGCAGACCAAATGTAGGTCGGTTAAAATCAACGGTTAAAGGCTCGTGAGCATTTTTATCGCGGAAGCCAACGACTTCCACATTCTTGGGCGATACCACCAAAATATCACCAGATATTCACGGATCCCCCATTAATTTGCTGTTTGACGGCAGATTTTACTACTTACGGATAATTTTCAGCGCGTGAAGCAGTCACAGGTTTATGTATAAACATATATTATATGAGACATCTGTGTTATTCATAGTCTGCGATGTATACTCCATGAGCATTACATTTAAGCTCACGGTGACCTGAAGATTAATTATGCTGCGAATATTTCCTACTGCAAATTGCAATGAATGGCAATTCATGCCAAATATAATTAGGAAAACACCACCGACGTACTTAGTTTTGAAATGTAATACTAGGTTAAACAATAGTTTCCACGATAAATTACGTTTGCAGCTTTATAAAAAGCTCTGTCAACATGACCGGACGATAGTTTGATCGTCAGAAGAAAAATCACGTTTTCTTGTATAATTAGACTGGCATCTTAAGAAAAGGATATTTTTCCACTTCTAGGTTATTGAATTCTATTATGCTGGAACATTCTGTTACTTGTTTAACGAAGTTGTGAAATTTCGATAAATTTTCGAATCAATTATTGCAATATGCCGCAGTTGGAAGACTCACGCCAGCAGAGTAATTTCTTGTGCAAGGGACGGAAGCTCCGCATGCTAAAATGGATAGTACGAAAGCCAGTCACAGAAATGGTGAGTTGGAAGCTGTATTTACAACCACAAAGTTGAGCACACTAGTTCGTAGGAAACGTTTATTCAGCAACACATGCAAAACAGAAGCACGACAACGTGATGATAAAAGTGATGTGCACAAATCGACATAACGAGAGTCTTAAAATTAATTATCGTCCACCTCCGTTATCGTCTCTTGCTCTCGGTCCAGCTACGTGGCTGCCGCAAAACCTGGAAGGGGGAGGAAATGGGGCACAAGTTGTCCGGCGCGCAGTTTGGTTGACGTCGTTGCTGTTACATTATTACGTCATTGAACGTGCGCGCGGTTTTGCCTTACGCAATCGGAATATTGGAATAAAAATCTTTACCGCAAAGGATTTGCGCAAATTTTTGAGCTGCAACACATCAGAAGATTAGTATAACAACGGCAAATTAAAAACCACCATTATCTCAGAGAATTCGTAGATGTTTTCGGACCACTGATTGGATGCAGTCAGCTTGGCGTAATTCGTAAGGTAAGACTAATGAACGGAGCAGTTATAACTGTCCAAGCATGGGGTACAGTTCGGCACAACTC
Organism: Paragonimus skrjabini miyazakii; assembly: GCA_014338405.1. Classification (NCBI taxonomy): domain Eukaryota; kingdom Metazoa; phylum Platyhelminthes; class Trematoda; order Plagiorchiida; family Troglotrematidae; genus Paragonimus; species Paragonimus skrjabini miyazakii. The sequence goes on from JTDE01002473.1 coordinate 76,153, forward strand.
GTAAGCCAGGACGAACGTGCAGAACTGTTGTAAGCCTTTAAGCATTAGGTGCTCCTCGATGTCGTTCGTTCAGCAGGTCACATCGTTTCTATTCCAGCGTATGTCATGATCCCATGGAAAAGTTTACAACACTGGCAGCAAACAATGACAAAGCATAGTGAATACAACCAAGAAAATAGCGCCAACTTGTTCAGTCTTTGTGCATTGCCCTACGTTTAAATAAGTTTATAAGCGAACCTAGCGTTAGCTGTTTTGTAAAAAGCTTAGTCTACATGATTTTAAAACGGTTAAATCGTCAGGAGTATAATCACGTTTTACTGCTTAATTACGTCCAACGTTGAATAAAACCATGTTTCCACGTCTATGACATCGATTTTCATTCTATTCCACCAACAATTCTCCGAAATAACGTAGAATGCAACTTTTCGTTAGTTTTCCATTAATCCCTATATTACTGAACTACCGCGTTTCCCAGCTTACGTCTTCGGAAGATTGAAACAAAAAGATTTCGCAGCAACAGAACTTCAAGATTTCAGGAACTGACACATGCCACGAAATTCGAACAACATCAGTAGCTAGAAAACTTTTTAACCGATTAGACGCAGCAAGAATTTGGCTTAGTTCACTAGGCATTCACAGCGGGCAAGACAACTATTCTTGGAGTTGGAACCGTTTACCGATGCAAAACAAACAGACAATTTAACAAAGCTGTATCTCATCAGTAACTTGCACAGAAATATTATGTAATAGACGCGGACATATAGTAACGCTTGGTATTATTTCCTCAATACCTGCAAGAAATTGAAAATCATGCTTAACTAACCCCTTTTGCCTGTTGGATGAAAGCACTGAACAATTAGACGAATGTACAAGGACTGAGGTGGGTCAGTTGCGCTTCGATCAAGAACACTGCAAATACTGTGACTAAAGGCATCAAAACTTTCCCAGAAACCTCTCCAGTGGCGTAAGATCTTATTGTCGAACGGAAAGTTCTCTGTCCCGGTGCAGGGTGCACAACTAAGCTCCAGTTCAGCCATAACCGAGGCTCCCAAACGGTCGCTTCTGAGATCAGTGTTGATCAGTCACCAACGACTCAGCTGAACTGCCATAGTTATATGTTCATGAGTGCTGTGAGATTAGAGAGTTTGTCGGAAAATAATTATTAATGCCGAGTCACTTTTGTACTTTGCAGATGAATCCTACGCGAATCACAAAGTATGCTGGATACCACTGGCTAGCACTGGCTACATCCAGATGCAGACTTATCGGTGCCGTTCACAACATTGTAGGCGACCATTTGTATATTCTGCGCAACAACTACCCGGTTGTCATCTTCAGCAAATTTTTCTCGATATTACTGCTGGTTCACGCATATTTATGACTTATGTTAACTGAAAGCAGAGTTGAAATATTCAGAGTATTTGATCGACCATGGTCTCCAAGCCTGGGCAGATGCTGTCCGTACAGGTGTAAAACCACTGTGAGGCGACGCCATTAGATTTTCATTGATTGTCTTTTTCATTGTCATCAATCAGGCGCTTATGAATTTCCTGGAAATAAGGTTCACTTTGGATTCAATCGGATATTCTTACGGCAACAACAGTTGAACTCAGCATTGCGTGTTGCAGTTTGCTCGATGAAATAACAACTTGTTGATATGTCGCACACATTATAATCGCTCGGCTTCACTCAGATGAGTCCGTCCTAAATTAAGAAGAAACGTCAGATGTAATCTGTTTTCATTCAGGTCAGGAACTCATAGAGAACCTAAAGCAACCAATCATTGTAAGACACCCCCGAAGGCTGTTCGGTGAAGTTTTGTAGGCGGAAACCAAGCTGTGGGACAATATGTCGGAACACTAGCTTTTCGACCGAAGCTAGCTTAGAGTAGGGCGCTGAATACATTCTGAGAGATTCGTTTTGATCGATCAACTGACCCGGCTTGCAATACATAGATGGTAAACGCAGGACGCCCGCCAGTTTGGCAAAAATCGGCGTTTTCATTCCAGCAGAGGAGTGTTCCGACCTGTGGAAATGAGAATATGTGACTTTCTCTCAGTGACAATTCGCTTGTCTTGAGGAACCTTACTTCTGGATTGCGGCAGAATGTAACTAAACAAACTGCCATACCGAACCTTCTTGGCTGACTGCTTGCCAATCAACGGATATTCAAACCGTATGCACAAATGTACAAAGAGTTGATAGTGTGGATTTTCCCGTAAGTTGACTGGTTCTCCATCCCGCACACCAATCTCAAGGTAGTACACAGCTGGCGAACAGTGGAATGAACAAATTAGAGTCACGTGCAGAAGCGAACAGGAATTGATGGGTTATTGAGTGAGCGACACTCATCCTTGATCACACGGACGATCAACACTGAGAGTGGCGAACAAGTTTCTAACGGTAGCTGAGTTGTTCGACCATGCAGTGGACTCAAGTTCATAGGTTTGTGAAAAGGAAATATCAGGGTTGTCATTTTCAAAAATTAATTTTGTTATTTGCGTGTATGTACAGTGCAACGCGGAACACGAAATCCCATATAGAGGAGACCAACAGACAGAAATGATGGGAAAGCCTAAAACTAACCACGGACTGGTGGCTAACTCCGTTTCTTGGCAAATACCTCCCAAGAAATATTGGTGAAATGAAGTGGTCAGAAAGTGTACATCCAGTGAGTGATTCCTATTGCGAAATATTTGGTCAGTTAATTATAACTTACCAGATGACAAAGTTTCCCATTTATGAAACCACTCCCGGCGTCAACCATTGCCTTGAGCATCCATAGTGTGGGAATGCTATCACTCGCACTCAAACTTCTCTTGGTCGCCCTGCCAAAAGACTCCTCGCCACTCACATAGCTTGTCACACTCATGTCACTCAGAACCAGGCTGGGTCTAGAGTGGTTTTTCACCTGCCACAGACACCATTTACTTAGGCTTAGAGACCGCGGTCGACCAAGTACTCTGAATATTCCAACTCTGCTTTCAGTTGCTATGTTACAAATACGCGGAAACCAACAGTAATATGTAGAAAACTTTACTGAGGATGACGACCGAGCATTTGTTTCTGTGGTGTGGCGTGTGTCAGCCGCCCGGTTCAGTCCGCTTTTAAAGCGTGGAGGAGCTTCGTGGGACACCTTAAATGGATATCAAGACATGCGGAGGTGACAGCGATACATTCTCATTCTGTAATGACATGTTGACATTTTCTCTGTTGTTGCGCATCAGTTATTAGCGGCATGTTAATTCCTGCTATACAAGATTTGTACGTGCCGAGAACAGACAAACTCATCTATGCATGTTGCGGCGCTGCACCGAAGCCACAACTTATTATCCCTTCGGATTGATTCATGCGGCCGCGTTCTAGTTCGAGGGAACTTGATCGACGGAGTTGTTCTATTTTCTGATCGTTGACCTGTGCCAACCCAATCGCCGCCAGGCTGAAAAAGCTGCTGGCTATTTTCGTTGTAGCGATTAGGCGCAAGCGAGCACCGGCAACTGGGGTGGAAATGCCTGAACTGTGGCTGATGTTGCCCGTAAACTGAGCTATATCCGGATGTTAAGTCTCTATGGAGAAGTGCCTGTCAGATATCGAGCGTAGGGCACATTCTAGCGGCTTATGGTCTGTGAAAACGATGAAACTTCGGCCGTCAATGAAATGTTGAAAATGGCGGATATCGAGATATACTGCCAACAGTTTCTGTCCAAAAGCATTATACAGCAACGCAGTTGGTTGTAAACGCTCAGGGGAAAACGCTAATGGGCATTAGTCGTCACTTAGATGCTGCTGCTGACTCGCCGCTGGAGCCATGGCTAACGCAACCACAATTATCCCTAAAAAGGCGAATGAATGGTGATGTGTGTTGGATGACGTATTAGCTATGGCTGTTCCTGACTCGATAAAAGCGTTCTGTGTGGCGGCTGCAGGTGAAAATTAACTTACTTCATCTCTAAACAAGTAGGTAAGTTGTTGCGATGATTGGGCGCAGTCGGGGGTAAAATAGCAATAAAAATTTATTAAACCACCGGAAGGGCGAAGTTGTTTGAACGACATGAGTTCCCGGTTGCCCACTATCGTCTACACTTCCTCATAGGTGGTTCACTTCCTTCGTGGATATAATGTAACCTAAAAAGTTTACGCAGAGCATTTCAGCTGTGCACCTAGCTGACTGCACCGTCAGCCCAGAGCGCAACAAACGGGCGAACAGTAAGTGCAAGCGCACACAGTGTTCCTTCTTTGATGAGCTCGTGACGAAGGTAGTATTTCAGTGCGAACAAACACTGTTCAGTCCACGACATACATTGTGAATGAGACGTTGGAAAGTCTGAGCTGCGTTGTTAAGACCAAACACCGTGCACAAAAATAACGAAAATCCGGGTGGTTGCATCGGTGCTATTGTTGGGATGTCTTCAGTGGACTACAGGAATCTGATCATAAGTGCGCACTAGGTAGATTTTGGTCAGTAACTGCTTCTCCGATGAGTTTGCTATCAAGGTTTTGTTGTGAAGTATTGGAGCCCTCTCTAGAGTGGTAGAGATGTTCAGTGCCCAATGGTTGCCACAGGGGGGCGCCGATCGTCATCCCTCGTTTCAGGCACCATGTAAAACAGCGATGCCCATGGACCACTTGAAGTTCAGATAGTGCCTGTTAGAAGTATATGCTCGAAATCGGTTGCTGAAAATTTTCAGCTCATTGGAAGCTGAGCGACATACATCACTGCGAACTAGTGATACTCATGCAACAATACGGGGCACCGTATCGGTTGTCATGATTATTAGTTTGTTAGCGGACCTGATCTGCTGAGGGAGTTCGGATAAGAGCCTTCCGTAAGTCTCGCAAACTGGGAAGTCTGAAATCTCTGGACCGATCATATCCGTGTGTAAAGACCAACCGAGGACGTCAAGCTCCTTCAAGGTAACAGTTGGATGTGGCCAACATGCGTCAGCTGGTACATCGAAATACCCCGGAAGATCGACGTGTGTAATGGGTGAAGGAATATCAGACACAAGGAAAGCCCAACGAAAATCACAACGCAGACCAAAGTTCAGACTGAACAGCCGATGAGCGAAGGTTTTACTGGGTGCCCCATTCAAAACTGGGAGCGTAATTATCGATTTTAATAGCGGGTGCATTGGCGGAACTGCAATGAAACTAGCCTCTGCTTGTGTATCGGCTGGGAGGTTGACTCCAGAGGTGAAATCCTTGAGAAGGACAACGCGATTGGTTTGTGTATAGCCTGGGGCTGTTGCTGTTGAAGGGTGCCAGCATACAAGTTTAAACGTTTGTTTTTCTGGCGACCACATGGCGATGGAAACCGCCTATCGTGTTTTGTACGTCTCCAGGTACAACAAGACTCGTTGACTTCTGTTTCGGGCGGTCATCGGGCACGCAAGAGAAAAACTTTGGATGGTGGCCCGGTATGATAAATGTTGACGTGAGGATACTCCAGTTCGATTGCTACGTAAGCTATCTGGGCGTTCGATTTCAAAGAGTTGCGTTGACGAGTTCCGTCGAGTGTCATGTGCACGATTGCTATTTTGACCTCCGTCATGGTCAACAATCTATCTGCAGGACTGTTGAGAGCAACCACCGCCCAACAAGTGGCGGAGGTGTTACGTTTCTAATAATTTCTTGTATTGCATTAGCCGAAGTTGCTTGGTCATCCATCAAGCGCGAAGATAAAACGGATAGTAAACTCCGTGTACACTCAGGAAGCTAATTCGTCCACAACTCATGCGAGAGAGACCCTGGCAGTTGGAATTTACTCACTGCATGCCGCATGTCTTGAAAAAGAACTGATAGCCACTTGTCACCCAACTGTAATTGGTGGAACAGTTGCTCCAGTCGCATTTTCTTGGACGGCTGCATTTCTTCAAGAATTGTTTGTCCTGCCAATTCATAACGACCGGTTGCTGTACCTAGTGGGACGTCGTCAACAGGGTTTAGCATACCTTGGCAAGGTATGAAATAACTTGGGAGAAGTCGCTTGGATCATTTGTTATACACCGGCTGTCAAACCCTACTTTCAACGCAGTGAATCATAACCCCGGAACAAGATCTCCAAATGACGGGGTTGCTAACGTGCTCAGAGACAAAGAAGACGATAATTCCGTATCAATTTCTTTAATGTAAGTGGAGGCGACCGAATTTAAACCGAATATAAACTGAAAAACCTATCCACACAATATACACGCTTAAAATGTGATACAAAAAGAAACATAATGTACACTGCCACCTTGTTGAGGTGGTTGATCTTGTATGCTGTTTCGATCCAGCGGGCTATGCTGACAAGGACTTTGGTATTTCCAGGTGCGACCTTGTATGAAAAACTAAAGGGTAGCCGTCAGACGAAAATCAGTTACACTCGCTGGATTGTATATCACATTAATGACCGCGTACGAGTGCTTAGGTTGCAAGACACGATTGAATGGACATACAGCAAAAATATATTTACAGTTGTGGCATTGCTGTCAGGCTTGGAAAAGATAACCTCAAACAAACAGCACTCCGATCGTACAAAACTTGAGCGTGACCGACTACTACGGTCGAAAAATATCGGGTATCACCCGGAATCCATATGCAGCTTTGAGTACATCCACTGTGCGCATCATTGTCCAGAATCAGACATTAAGATCTTATTCACTGCATCCTTGGGCTAGGCAAGCCCCTCACTGCAAAGTGAGTCAGACTCTTGGTTCATTGGCTCCAGGTAGGGTTCCTCAAAAACCCTGTATCCTGTAGCTTAGCATGTCAGATCTCTGAGTCAGAGGTTCAAGGTGGGGTCCCCCAATTTAATCACAGTTGCAGAATGAACGACCAGAAAGTATCGCGAGTTATCACTTTGCTGAAAGTAATGTTGTTCACTTATCACAACTTCCCTTCTGTATTGTCTCAAGTTTTCCGCCTTCCATGTGTCTTCAGGCGATAACTGTTTTCTGAAGCCAAGACAGCTGGTAGAGATTGGCGCCTTCAACGTCAGCACCTTCCGACAAATCGGTTACCAAGCTGCTTTGACAAGTATGCTCTCAAGTCTGGAGCTTGATGTGTGTTTCGTGTCAGAACAGTGAGTCCAGGATTCTCGCATCGTTATCCACTTGAGCTCACCTTTAGATAGCTACCGATTCAAGCGCCTCTATCTGAGGGTTTCTGGTGGCGCCGAAGCCGAAACTCGTGGTCAAACCAGGGTGAGAATTGCTTTGAGTTCAAGAGTAGAGCATCGTTCGCTCAATCGCATCCTAGTGGACAGTTGCATGTTCGCCGTCAGACTCACTGCTTCGGCTAGTCTATCGACGCAAATCAGAAAAGCGTTGTGTTTTCATTATATCGGCGTCTGCGTCGAAGGATAGCTTTTGGGATGTTACCAAGGATGCAATCCACAGCGCCTTAGTTGACCCAGCGAAACAGACCAAACACTCAGACATAATCATACTAACGAGCTGTTTGAATGCTCAGCTGGGTCGTCTAACGTCAGAAGAGAAGCGGCTGGGATGTATGTTTATAGTCTGGGCACAACACACTGACAGTGGCTAAATACCGCGGCAGCCGAGCGCATCCAACGGTCTCCCTATTTCGAGCACCACATTCCAACACAAGAAGAGGCACTGAGTTCGATGAAGACCTACGTGTGTTTGTCAGCCGTGAACAAAGTTGGATCAGTTACAAGAGACACCACTCTGTTGAAGACTGTCGAACATTTTGAAGCGACCACACGCAATCGGACCATGCTGATTCTGGTGACTGTTGATCGATAATTTTGCTAGCTGTAGACTTCACTGATGGTTATCAGTGGACAAAATATGTTGAGCTACCTACACGGTACCGTCCAGGACAGACACCCTATTTGCTTGATCTTGTTATTATAAATGAAGCTCATCTGGTAGATAGAGTGGTCATCAACCCACCGCTGGGACATAGTGACCACATGTTACTTGCCTTCGATTTCATCTGTTATTGGCTCCAAAATACCGTAACAAAGACCTCATTCATAAATTTCCGGAAAGATGACTTTGGCACACTGAAGACATTTTAAGTACACTCAAACTTGTGCCTAATTCAGAGAACACCTACTATCTTTCTTTTAAAGATGCCATTCACAAAGCTGATGAGGCATTTGCTCCTCGTAAACTGGGAAAGTCCTCATCTCGCTCACTGTTTCCGCGGGACATACGTCGTCTTCTTGATTTACGTTCCCGTCTGTTCTCTAAGCAGAAACTAACGGGCAAACCGGAGGATCTAGAAGCCTTTCGTTCTGTACGAAACAGATGCAGGCGGGAAGTCTGTCAACCTATCAGACAGACACAGACAAGAATCCTACTGTCGGCTCGGGGTATTTAAAATTTTCTCTTCAAGTACATGCGTCGCCAAAGAAAACTAAGCCCTCAGCACTTTCTCTGCGGCTTCTCAACGGGCAAACCGCCTCCAACCCTGAGGTGGTTGCTGAGATTTTCAGAGATTACTATTCAGCAGTCTACAATGTGGTTCCGGCAACCTGGCATCCGATTCTCTCGAGGAGAAACTTCCAATGCCCACTCCTAACAGCTGAATTCTCTGTGCTCGACGTTCAGGATCTCTTGATTAAGATCAACCCCTATAGTGCAATGGGACCAGACGGGATCCATCCTCGGATCCTGAAAGAAGCGGCCCCTGGTTTGGCGGTGCCCCCATAGTCTGTTTAAACAGACACTTCGGACCGGTACTCTTCCGGGGGCACGGAAAGAAGCCATTGTCACACCTATATTTAAGGCAGGAGATCGTCATTACTCTGCGAGTTATCGGCCGATAAGCCTCACCAGCATTTCATGCAAGGTAATGGAGCGCCTGTTAAAACGCGCCATCCTTAAGCATTTCTTCTCGAATAATCTTTTCTCTTCTACCCAGCATGGCCCTCTTTCCGACCGGTCACGCATAACCAATATGCTTATCCTCACGGATAGCCTGATAGACGCTAAAGACAATGACCATATCTTGGATGCTATCTTTTTCGACTTTGCTAAGGCATTCGATCGTATCCTACAAGGTCCACTTGTTCATAGGCTAGACACCTGTGGGATTCAAGGAGAGGCTCTCCTCTGAATTACATCCTTTCTTGATAACAAAACTTTTAGGGCGAAAACCGGATCGAACCTTTCTTCTCCTTCTCTGATCTCCGTTGGAGTTCCTCAGGGATCCGTGCTCGGTCCGTTGTTGTTTCTAATATACGTCAATGACCTTCCCAAACTTATTTTTAGCAATACCCTCCTTTATACTGATAATTTGAAAATCTGGAATGCTTTTGATCCCAGTGCATTGCAGACTGACCTCGACCGTATTATGGGCTGGTCAAAAGACTGCGGTCTCCCTCTAAACGACAGTAAGCGTGGACATATGTTGCTTGGAGGAGTTTCGGAGAACCTAGTCGTGATACATGGTACACAAAGTTTAACGGATATCACGAAAGTTGACCTTAAAAAGGATATATGGATTTGGCTTTCGACTAGCTAACCCTTTTGTTATCACCACCAGATGGCCGCCAAAAAGGGATTTGGGACTCTTGGGATGATAAAAAGAACCTTTTCCCCGAATAGACAGACATGCTTTTCACCCGCTGTACAGGGTCTATATAAGACCATTACTTGAGTACGCAAATTAAGTCGTATACCCTGGCTTGAAGAAGAACATATTCGCCATCGAGCGTGTCTAGCGAGTAACCACCAAAGTGGTCACTGGCTTACGGCATTTCTCTTACGAGTCTCGTCTTGAAATTCATGATCTTTATCCGCCTGAATTTTGAAAACTCCGCGGCGACCTAATACTTATGCACTTTTTCTCCAACACAGGACTCGTGCGCAAGTTCGTTACCGCAGTAGTCGATAACAGTCGAAGGAGTCACAACAAGAAGCTCTATAAGCTTCGACCCCGCACCTTCCTTAGGCAACAGTTCTTCTCTTATAGGGTTATCAACCACTGGAATGACCTTCCATTGGAGGTTGTTAGCTGTTCTAAGGACCACTTCAAAGTGTTATTAGATTCTCACCTAATTAAGAAGTTGTTGGATTAGTAGTTTACTCTGTTCTCAGTATTCCCTGTAACCCCCAAGAGTGGTGCGACACCTTGTTTTCAATGACTGCCTTTTAGGTCAACAGAAAACCGCTGACATCGAAACGGACAAACTGACTGGGTCCGAGCGACTTGGGCCTCCAACCTCGAACCCATGAACAAATCGCTGAATCGCCGAATCACGTCCAACCCGCTAGTGCCTTTAATCGTCGCGTTGAAGTCCGCTTAGGAACGGTGGATGACCCAATAAATTCACCGTCTTCTCACTGTGACACCCGATTTGCGTTGAAATATGACTGAGGATACTGGGCATACGAATCAACGAACTAGCATCGTCATACCATCAACGTAGATTCCGTCCAAGATGTTGACCCTTAACCGAAAGTCATAAGAATCCACGATACGAAGATTGAACGGTTGCACTTCAAATGGTGCAAGAGAGAAACACTATCATCGTTGGAGAAATAACTGGCATCAAAGTGGGTCAGTAGTCCTCAGATAGGTCAGCATTGACTTGCGTACAAATGGCAAGCTACGCTCGAGTATAGTCAGTAAGCAATTAACAAAGCAGTACGCACTTTGTCAATGGTAGTGTGGGACGTGTTACCGATGTTCACCCCATACCATATGAACCGTAGGTGGAGACAACCATGTGATAACGTCAGATGCAGTTGTTTTTAGGAATGGTTTCTCGTCGACCGATTTC
>JTDE01002474.1:8354-19101 GCA_014338405.1 Paragonimus skrjabini miyazakii
ATATATATATATATATATAAAATTGTCACAGAAAGCATTCCTCGTTCTGTCATCAACCTGTGTAAAGTAGTTGACGTTTTTGTCCAACTCTTATGTGACTCAACAACTCAGGTATATTTGTCTGATCTGTATAAGTTTATTAACGAAAAACTAGACTTCCTAATCTCCTTCGTTATTCTTTTCTGGATTATTTATCTAAATGTGAGTGATCCTAGTGTGTCTAGGTTTCAACGTATACTTGAAGACGATTGTCAAGTCCTTTGTGTTTTTGTGTTCCAGTTGCTTTCCGAACAGTTCAGTTCATCTCACTTGACTGTTTACGTTGGCTTTGTGTTCTTTGCTTCAGAGCACATGTTAACCAAGACCTGAACTTACTAGCTTCTGTTTGCAAGTTCCGCGTTGCAAACAAACACGGACAAACCAGCCCGTTTATTAAAATTGCGAAACTTGTAGATGCTAATCCTATGAGGCCTCTCGATTTTGGGTTGACTGGGCTGATTTTCGGTGGAGAGATTGTCCAATGAAATGAAATTTTAGTACGGGACTGATCCATGGAAAGAAAGCGTTATTTCAAAATCCAAACAGTGTAATTGTGAAACAAATCAACTGTTGTAGAAGCAATTGACTCATGAAATATATTTCTCATTCTTTAGCCGGTCGGCTCACTATCACTTCATTAGCTATGGAAGTGATTTCAATACTTGGATAGGCATATATCCGAGGAGGTTAACCCAACATAGTGAAAGTTTTTTACTCCGACAGCGTCCTGCCTGTTTTTTGTGTCGGCGGTCTCCACTAGACCTTATCCATACAAAAAGAAGCCGTCTGCCGCAATGCGTTGACATTTCGTTTATTCTCATCGGTCACAGATGTAAAATTAGCAGAGTACATACATTAGGCAAAAAGTGATAAAGTGGACACGCATACAATCGTACTTAGTACGATGTAGTCATGGTCCTAGTAACCCGATGCGTCGTCTCTGTCACTTCCGTGCACACAACACCTGTTGTTAAGTTTGGATGGATATAACTTCACTGAAGATCTGTTACTTCGGGCTTCGTTTGCCCAATCTTACTTTTTTATACGCTAAATGGACCACGTTGGTGACCTATGTTCATGAGATGTTTAGCAATCGATGATACAAGATTTCGAGTAGCTAGTTCATGAGTTTGTGGCTGTTGTGTCGTTACTTATTCCAATTACCCAAGAAAATTGTCAATCTCTTCCACCTGCGTAAACATCGCTGCAGCTACAGGTAAACTGGTACACAACGTGAGGGACAGAGTGGTTAGACGAACTGCCTTCGCAATAATGTAGAACTGGTCCTTCAGTGGTTTGAACTCACCACAACTGTGCAGCCGCATACGTACAGATATGACTGACTCCTTGGTTGTACTGTATTTAGTGTCATTGTATGTGTGCTCGTTCTCATTCTACACTCGTTTGTCTAATGTATCTAATTTGCATGTTTTGTCTGACTGTTACGAATCAACGAAATGTCAACGTCTCGCAGCACTCGTCTCCTTTCTGCAGTTGTTAACAAGAGGTCTGCTTTTCAAAGTACACTCCACCATCGGTCATTATGGGTTTTCCTATGGGGACTGAGGGCTTGTGCTATATAAACAATCAAATCGGCTAACGCATTAATTTTGTTTATTATTGTCCGGTTAGTCATTCCACTTTTCAGTGACCTCAAACCTGTTATAACTGCAAAAGAAAACTAACGATACACTAACCTTTCGCAACGAAAACCACACTATCAAAAAGACGCTCGGGACTTCTGTTCCTCGAAAAAAAAACCATAAACCTTCCAGTCAAGAAGCAAAGAAACCAAAAAAAACGAATTTATCCGCCCCGCGAAAATTATTGTATATGTGTTTAAAAGTGACCTTGAGGAAAAAAAGGAATTTCTATCGCCTCTTAAAAACGCTCCAAACAATCTGATTGGCTAACGTTCAAATCAGCATAGTGAACTTTTGAGGGTACCGTATCCCGAATTTGACTTCAGATTTTAGATCTGCGGGAAAAGTTTGCTCATCTTGACGGAACCATACGTTCCTCGACATATAGTTGGTCTCTGCCTGAAGCATGACAGGCGGCCGTTGTTGCTGTTGCTCATTTGTGTGTTTTTAGTCCTCTGGGCCGCTTACACCATAGTGCTTCCAGATGTGTCACTTTCAACACTCGTCGTTCACCGTCGACTCAAACCTGTGTACGACTTAACACGACAATTTGAAGTGAAGTTGAACAACAATGCATCCTTAGAAACAGGAACAAGCCACTAGTGTGCATCATGTGGAATGACCAGCTATCGTTATATGTGTCAAGCTGGCAACTGAAGACATTAAACCCCCAAAACTTGAAAAACCCAAAATGAAATGTCATATATTCTTTTCTGATGCAGATATTATTGTGCGTAACGCACAAAGTTGACATGGATGAGTCACAACCAGAGGGACTATTACCATATTTAGTTAAAATAAAATGTCAGATACAATTGTGGAATCTTTTGATTGCTGATGTCTTTGGCTTCACAAATTGACCACTTTGGCAACTTTGTAATTTTCTCGAATGTGTCGGCGGTGTATATTAGAATCTGTTTGGTAGTATGCAATATCACATGCGAAGAAATGTTCCACTTCATCTTTAAACATGAATAACGACTAACTAATTCGGTCCCATCGTGTTGCCCTCAAGAGCAGTTTGCAGCGTGTTCTGTTCAACATTGGAGTTTAACAAATCATCTCCAATGTATGTTATTTGTTTGAGTGGTAACCTTCTTGTCTGTTCCTCTTTTGCATTCCACATGAACAAGATTAAGACCTAGTGATATTCATGGGATCCTAGACGATTCGGTAGCTCTGTTCATATGGTCTATCTACACCAGTTACTTGCTATTGTCTATCACTGGACATGATGCACCCTAGTAGCGTCAATCCATGAGCTGATGAGTTATCATACTTATCTGTGTCCTTGAGGCACCAAGTGTCTCCAACCATGGATTCCTGTTCAACTCCTTATCGAACTGAAATACAAACATTATTGATTTAGTACTAAGCGATGATTTCTGAAAAATAAACATCTGAAGGCAAAATATTGCGATCGAATTAGTTGAGTACGCGGACAAAAGTGAGCTGCACCAATAGAAGCTACTCTTCTTGCTACAGTTGACCAGTTTTTGTGTGTATACACATCCCTAATCAATTGACTTCGTGATCCGTTACCGCTTGAACCACATGTACACCCCATCTACATGTTAGGTTGTACAACTCGGATACGTTCCAGGTAAGAATAGCCGATAACCTTTGTGTAATGAGCCGTCGCTCATTTCCACTAAATTACCGGCTCAATGAGCATCGCTTATAACAAGGCGCTTGGGGGCACTGGTGTATTAATGACTTGGAAACGCCCTGTTTGTCTAAATAACCCAATACATTGCAGTGGCTTTCGCCAAAATTCATTCACATTAACCTAGAAGCGTTTCATCATCAGCATAGCAGCCATTAGCTTGACCAAAAGGTATTGTGGCTCGGGCCGCCGTTCACCTCAACCGTGACGTGGAATATCCTAGAAGAAAACGTTATTAAGAAGGTTGAAGATTATTAAAAGAAGACTAAGAGGAAGAACTAGAAATGGTATGGATACAGGTCCGCTATTGACTGCGACACACCGCCATCTCGGATAGCGTCTCTAACCAGCGGTTTGAGTGATCACGAGGACCCCATCCAGGCAGGCGACACCTACCCACTTTGCTCAATGGAGCAGTCAAGGTCTTCATATTTTGTGACCACGTTGTCGCTTGACCACCACGTGGTTTGACCCAACTGTTGGTGGCCTCAGCATATAATGCCCGGTACGGTAAACGATCAGATGACATACGGAGTACGTGATCCAACCATCGCAAGCTGTGCAACGTAATTAGTTGACCAACTGATCGCGCATCCCGAGCGTTCCGGAATACGCACCGGCGAACGGCCACATTGCTCATGCGATCAGTCCATTTAATATAGGCTACTTGTCGGAGACAACAAAGTGTTTCACGTTGGTCACTCAACTGAACAATGCACCATGGTTCATTTCTCCTTTGTTTGGCCTCATAAGGTAGAGTTAACTAGGACGGGATTCCAATCAATGTCTTTCTTGTTTGGATCTGTACTTTTTTGTTACGTCCTACAGGTATCGTCACTTAAGGCGGTGGGACGACCAAGCTCACCGACGTGTGGGTAACTTTAAGATGCAGTGCTTGGCTGTGGTCGAACACATTCCACCTCGTGATCAGTTTGTACTGGTAACGATCGCGATAATTTTAATTGATTTTACTGTCTTCCGATGCTCATTTTCGACCGTACACTTCACGGTTTCTATTTCGTGAGTCTCGACAAACAAGAAACCGACCGCAGTGGAGTGTCGGGTTGAAAGTGGGCGTCGAAAGACATTCAGCACTTTTGTATTATGTTGCTTATTTGGATATTTCAGTGGATCTCCTCTTTGTTTTTTTGCCCTCGTGCACTATTCCAAGTTGTCTTTTGCATTACTCGTTGATTATGTTATTTCTAATCCCACCAGCGTCTGTGATGACCTTGCCGATAGACTTCTTTCTGATTCGTGCCCTTTTCCCTACGACGTGTTCACCGGGTGTATATCCGGTAGTAATAGTGTGGTGTAGTAATAGTGTCTGCTCCTACTGATGCTTATAGAGTTTCCCTACCCTGCGTATTATCTTTGCAACACACCCACACCAATTGCAGAGAGAATGGTTGACTAAAAAGTAATCTCACAGCGTTCCACCTTTCTACAAGGTTGTGAACCTAAAAGTAATCAGCTGTTTGATGGTTGGATATCCACACACTTAGAATGAATGAGGCAACTTCTTGTAAGTGTTGGTTAGTGTTAGACGTAGAAGCAGAAATTACTGGTCCCCTTCTTCCATATTCCCAAGATTTCTCGGAGCTCGTTTCAATCCGGTTTCTCTCTGTTGAGTTTTGAACTAGGCGATACTTATGTCTAGTTCAACTGGCACCTTGGATTTTCTACCTTTTTGTCTGTCCGTCCACTCAGGTGATCCCTGCCTTGGATCGCATGGTATCAACCTTACTCGCTGACCAAGCGGAGCAGGGGATTCGGGCAAGCCTTGCTTTGATTATTGGTTCAATGCCTCTGACTCGGTCTGCCACATTAAACTATGCGGGTATGATAGGCTGCCTCATCGGTAGTGTGCAGCGCAGAATTAACCATACCACCGATCTTCTGGTTCACATGGCTGACAGACAAGCGCGTAAGAAGGTGCTATCCACATGGACGCCTTGCCCTATCCAGTCGGACCATCAGACTGCACTGAATTCGTTGAACGAACTGTTGACCAACCTTTCTCGTCTTGATGTGGATCCTGCACGCAGGTCGTACTACGCGAGTCTGTTGGCGGGCCAACTCGATTCTACGAGTATGCAACAAAAACACTCAATCGGGCATTATGATCAATTACTTTTCGTCAGAGTGTTGACGGATGCGTACATTTTCGCTGTACAGGGCTTGTCCCGGTGAAGCTTTAGATAAGGTACGCAGTCTAGTTTCCAGTCATATTTACGGTTAGGTTTGTGGGGTGTATGGTTTTACGGCTGAACACTTTTACAACACTATAATGGTCTTGAGTTTTTGTTGTTCGTTTCGGACGACCAACGTCATTTGCCGGTTGCTTTGGGCATTATTGTTTGAAGAATTTTTAGGTCGACATATATCTCAGTGGTCGATTGTCAGGAATAATACTAATAAACCGTAAACGATTTTTAACTTTGCTCACTATATTTTTTCACTAGCCTCGCCCTGTTCACTTTTTGTCAGTAAGCCTGTTTTTACCCTCCACCTCAGGCCCGAGCAGCGGTGTTGCACATGAAACGGTACGGCTTAGACCTGACCGCGTTGCAGTCGACCCAATTGATTTTCCGTCCAATTATGTCTGACCGGACAAGTTCAGCCGGATCAATCGGCATGGCGCACCATGCTACTGTGTTGGGCTACCTCTCGACAATACTCACGACCTCGTCTGACACACCTGCTTCCTCCCCCAATCACAACAACAGTCACCTAAACCGGGTTACAAACGTTCCGACTGTTTTATCCTACCCCGACCAACAGACATTAGCTGATTGGGTCGGCCAACCTCCAAAACAGTGGCCGCATTATTTAAAGAAACTGTTACAAAATCGCCCTGATATTCACTTGCATTTAGTGCCACGCTCGGGACTTGGTACACGAGCTGCTCCGCACACTATGGATCCGTTTGATGTTTATTTGGAATTTGAGTCGGACACCGTTGTTTTTGCATTTGAGTCCAGTGAGTCGAAACAACGAGACCGTTTGAACACTCAGTTTCTGCTCTCCCGTTGTTTTCTCACCTGTTTATATCATATTTTCTCTAGGGATTATGATCGACTGACCTAGAAGAGCATTCTTCCGATAAGCCTTTAATTGCCTTTTCTTTTTGACTGTATTCGTATAACTTAGAAAGAAATTCGTAACGCATTTTCCTCTCTTTCCGGTGTTGAAATGGTTAACGCCAAACCTGTGAGACAGCAAAGAGGAACAGACTGTTTCTGTTGGAAATCGTCCACATCTAGCAGTGCCGTTAGTGTTTAACGCTGTATTCTCTTATAAGACTACTAATGTTCTCGGAAAGGACGTACTATTTCCGAACAAAAGTTTGCAGTTCTGCTTAGTATTCGTTGATACACTGAAAACCATCGTCAGTACTTGAATACTGACGAATAACTAGTCTTTCTGGATTGTAGTTTATCACCACCCTACCCAATTGAGCTTGTATGCACCACTAGAAGTACGCTCCAGGATCCGTTCAAGGTTTTGAACACTGTGTGTCCGTCATTCTGATAGACATTGCCAAACTTGAAACCATCGCACCAAAATCATATTAAACTTAATGTCCTAAAGTTTGTAATGGTTCTGTGAAACTGTTCATGTATACACTACAATGCCGGGCGAGTGCTTTTGAAAGATAGATGGAGAATAACGGTTTAGCAACTTAAAGAATCACTTTCTTTTCCTCACAGTGTTTGACTGTATTAGGAGTTTGTCGACTGAGCATTCGGAATATGGGCTTCACAGTCGAATACAATATGCCGACAGTAGCCAGCTGGATTTGAAGTTGTGTTCAAGTCCTGGACGCTACGCACATTTCCATTGAAGCATGTATCCGGTCTACTATACCAAAAACGTGCAAGAAATTAAATTGTATGACGTCAAATAGCGTGGGGCTTATTAGTTCTGAAGGCAATTTTTACTGTTCAACTTTCTGGAGAAATTAAGCGACTGCGCTTCCGTCAAATGCTTTGATCGGACTATTGGCCTTTTTTTCATTGGAGGTTTGTTGCATAAGACAGCTTACACTGAGTCATTCGGACAGAGTGTTGTGAGTCACTAACTCAACGTGTTTTCGGATAACCGATCAGCATTAAAATGTAGTCTGACACAGCCTTGCAAACTCGTTCTGTGACCGAAAAACTGATTTTCTCATTGTGAATTGAATGACCTGGAAGTAATATTTTTTCATTCTTTAAGGGTGCCAAACAAAATGCCGCAGCGCGAGCGTTGTTTATTGATGCTGTAGGCTATTGACGTAAGGTTCGAGGTGGTTTGGTTGAGTTGTCTGCGATGTGAAGGTAACGGATGAAGAAGGACGGTTTAAGCCGTTAAGAAATTGCCTTACATATGCCACCTTATACGCGTTTCGACTGTTCTCTTGCAAGATGCCGGTTCATTAATGTTGAGTATTTGAGTCTAGTAATTAGATCTTTTTTTTGCTTTCTGGTTAGGATTTGTTCTTCTCTCCATGTGTGTATGGAAATCGGGCGTCAGTACGAGTATTTAGTATTCTCGAAAATTTCTGTTGAATCATAGAAGACAACGGTGATGAACACTTGGTGTATTCCTTCTTCTGCTGTTGTACAGCCGAAGTATTTGGGTCGGGTGATCGAGCGTTCGTCCAAACAGGTAGAAGAACATTATTCTGCCCTGCTCGGGACACGTTTACCAAAAACTTACACAGCGCAGCAGTTGAACATCTGGCCGATGCGGACCATCGCTTTGACCCAAAACAGGCCTTCGGTATAGTTTACTAAATCTCGGCCAGCCACCTCAGGCTGGTCAGACAACGAGTGCTAGTCACTGCGGAACAGATTATTGTTCGATTACGCAACCTGGTTCTTTGTTCTCCAAAGAAGTTCGTACAAACCCTACAGTTGTCGTGGCCAAAGGTCACATCACTGACGTCAACCTCGACTTTTATGACCTAACTGTGAACGGATCTCTAAACTACTTATCAGAAATACCAGTGACTCGTTGTTTGAGTGGCTCAACTCGTTTGTTTGGAACTTTGTACCCTATTATACGCACCAATGGTGGTTTTCATGATGTTGATTTAATTTTGTTGAAAATAAATAAACGTATTGATCTGATGACGACCACAGGCATATTACTGTTCACTGTGATAGTGAACTGAATGTTGGCTACTGCAACTGAAATAGGTTCGCAAGGTCAAGTTCACCGCTAAACTTGTTGGTCATTTTTTCCGGAAACCTCGGGTCGTCCGTCCCCTGTGCGAGGTTCCCGTCACTGAGTTGTTGAGAGGATCTAAGCTGAATGTGCGCTGCTCCTTTTTGAGTGATAATAGGCTTGTTGTTAGACCAGATGTGGTCGCATACATTTTCGGATGAAACGCTTAAGTTGTGATCATTACCAACCAGACGGTAACAGTATCGGTTAATTAGAATACTTCTGCATGAATTAAGGCAGAGAAGTTCCAAGATACAAGGCCTCCCAACCGATCCACTCAGATGAGTAGTACTTTCGAAACGTTTGCTGCAAAATACAGAACTTTTTACAATCCCCGTTTCCCCATCAAAACTGGTGGGTAATTGAGACATTTAATTGTCGAATGACCCGAATAAGCGCACGATAAGATTTCCTCTGTTGACAGATCGAAGGACGGCATGTGTA
The DNA here is from genome assembly GCA_014338405.1 of Paragonimus skrjabini miyazakii. NCBI lineage: Eukaryota > Metazoa > Platyhelminthes > Trematoda > Plagiorchiida > Troglotrematidae > Paragonimus > Paragonimus skrjabini miyazakii. Next base: position 17,361 of record JTDE01002474.1, read on the forward strand.
CAGCATGTTACCGTGATTGAGTGCACAAGAGCAGTACTTGCGAAACGACCAATCCTTCGCAGCAAATGTTATATTGCGGTTGACGGAAGGTCTACTCGATGGAGGCTATGGTAGGAGCGGATAATTCTTCCACCAGTCTCGCCTTACTATCCATGGTTAGCAAACGGTCTGCAACATTGATGGGGGCGTCACGTTGGATCCGCAAGTGTTTCCACAGAAATGATCAACTCATCACAAAATAACAAGCGACAAAAGGAAACCCCGTTGTCATGTTTTCTACGTTGAATCACAGCATACCCGCTCAGTCATTCTGAGAGAAAAAAGTTTTCTTCTAAAATGAGAACAAATGAGGGGAATTGACTGTGTTGACACGTACGGATGCTGTGACTGAATAAAGGCGTCACACGCCGCCGTTAGCCAGATTGACTTAGTGCTGCCGAAGAACAACCAGTTCGCATGTCTCACATTTTAAAATTTCCATCTATTACAAGGAACAAGACATAAAGGTGTCCAACCTCCGGATGTTAAAATGAAACCGGTGCTATTTGTTATCCATACGACTCGCGGTCATTCAAGAAAATAACCGCTGCAAGTAATGCGATTTCATTTATACAATGCAGTTACTTTCAGTAGATCTCGTTCTTCTGGATCTGTGACTACCGTGTATTCATAAATGTTGAGTAACGAAGTTTGAACCGAGTCACTTGTGTCACAAACGCAGTTCAGCTCATTTTCACTTTTGTTAATAATGCGAACTTATGTCACCACAAAAAAGATTGAAGGATAGTATCGCATTGCCTGAACGGAAAACGCTCAAAAACTGTCGCACAGTCAATCATAACACAAAAACTACCGATCTGCATATTGCTCATATAAGATTTTAGGTAACTTTTATCAATGGACTGAGAACACAACGTTACGAGTAAGTTGTAACACTCGATGTCTAAGTCACTTCGAGTGACCTTCTTCAGGAGTGTTAATCAAAACCTTATCTCTAATTTTCGTATATCAGCCTGTCAGTGATTTTAGACGATCGCATCACGTTTGCAGGTTGATTAGCTTCTGTACAAACTTGTAACTTTGAGCTGTCGATAGGGTAATCACTCTTTTGCAGTAACCTCTCTGATTATGTAGCTAGAAACCTCCTGGTTGCTATAACGTCAACCAGATCGTTTTACACCCTACTTTATGTGTACTGTACTTTGCTTGATAAGGGCCAGTACTGATGATTACTTTGTTTTTAACATGTTAAGGCCTGACCAATAATGTACTGAATAATGGACACTCGCAACATATAATACGTTGCCTCACATCGATTTATTTACCGCTAAATTCCTTTTTGGAGTGTATTTAATTTTAAGATCTATACACTTTAATTACTCCGCATAGTAAAGTTATGGGAAGGTAAAGGTGGAAACCGACACATCATCATCATAGACAGCAATACATCAGTGGTTCACACTGATGTTTAAATGTCACACAACCATGAAGAAGAAAGGCAAACCGTGCATAAGAAGAGAAACAGGGGGACGGGAAGAGACCTAACTACTAAAATAGTCACGTCTATATTCAAACATTCGACATCAAGGTGCCTACACGTTTTAAACAAACAACTAAGTTGTAGGCAAAAGTAAGGCGTCATCATCTGTATGCGGGATTAAAAAACAGCAACACGATGAAATAAGTTTTTCTGCGTCATGTGGGAAGATTAGTCGAAATAATAGTAATAATAATAACGGCA
>JTDE01002474.1:19201-59764 GCA_014338405.1 Paragonimus skrjabini miyazakii
TGCCGTTATTATTATTACTATTATTTCGACTAATCTTCCCACATGACGCAGAAAAACTTATTTCATCGTGTTGATGTTTTTTTAATCCCGCATACAGATGATGACGAGAAGGGATAAGTTTGCAAGATTAACGATTTTCTAGACCACAGTAAACGTTAGACCGCACCCATTTTTTACAAGCATATCAGGGCAAGGGCTGGAATCGCCCAGCATGCAGAAACGGTAATCAACATTTGGAGCCCGTCACACCTTTGGCCTACGTCCGCGACGACCTCTGCCTCTGACTATGACGACTGGTTTGTCGACCACCGTCATGGGAAGACTGATTCTTGACAAACCTCGACGGCATGGTGGTCGGCCTCGTTTTCGACGTTCAGCCGGACGAGCATCCATGCTAGACTGTTCCATGTTCGGGTTGTCAGTTTTTGGTTTTTCCTCCTGTTTATTGATTTTCTCATTTACATTAGTTGAGGTTGGGGAGGCACGACTGTCAGATGATGTGATCGTTTCAGCAGGAACTTCGTCGCACATCACTGAAGAGGTACAGGGTTGTTCTTCAGTTTTCGTGCTAGCAATGACTACATGAAACTCGCCCGGATTCAATCCAGCGTGAGGATCGAGCGCAGTTGGTTCTTCAAATTCCTGTTTGGTCGTTTCCATGTTAACGTCAACGTCAGGCACGGAGTCTGTGTCTTTTTCTGCAAGACTAGAAGTGGCAAGAGTAGAAATGGTGATAATCAATCAAGAAATATATGTCGCCGAAGCAGATATGAACACTAATACTATAACGACCACAACAGAGCTTTACTCCTGTTATATCCGGGTGGAAGCAGGCATCTCTTCATAATGGCTACAGTTACGTTGGCCCGGAGTTGCTCATTGATAAAATTAGGCATCCCGATCGGATTTGCCTCTGTTTAGACTCTTACAGTGTAAAACTGCGTTTTAACGTCAATTTTTACGACTACTGCAAACTAGAAAGCAAGGAGGCTGCCGGACTTAGTTCTTATTGAGCTAGGCCTGCACAATTCTGATAGTATACGCGATAACTTGTCTTCTGTGAAAATGGCACATGTTTGTTTGAAAAAGATTGCACTGATATAGGGGATAAGCCTCAACAGCTACATTTTGTGAAAAAGTTGTAAGTAAGTGCCCCCACGGCATGGCCCTGAATGAGGAACTGAGACCGTGATAGGAAAATCAGGTATCGAGCGTTCGGATGAAATAATCAGCAAACCGACCATAGAGAAGCCGGAATTGTACACGTCAAGTGTTCGTTTGCCTTTCGAGCATTACCGGCCGCGCGAGATGTTGAAAAAAAAAACATGAGTACTATACAATGAGATCCTTGTGGTTGTTGTTTGAAGCGTTTGGTCAGAGAGACTTACCGCATAATTTCGTCCAACGGGAAGCGATGACGGAACTGGTTGTAAAAATCGCGGATAAAGCTTTCTGTCTTTGAGCCAATGGTGCACGCTATTTGGCTGAAATCGTTCCCGTACTTGGACATGGCGGTCAGGACCAGTGCTAATTCCGCTTTTGTCCACCGGTAGGAGATCTGTGAAAGAGATTAGAGGCAGGAATTCCCATGAAACGCATAAAGAACGCTGTTGAAGGACCACAGCTGGCTAGAACCTCCCGAGTCATCGGTTGCCGATAGTTAGCATACACAAGGTGTTCAGGTGGAGTGTTTGAAAGTAGACCATATGAAGCACACGATCGACATCCGGATTGCATTATGACTACTGAAATCACACGGAGACCCAAAAGTTTGGCACAGTTTTACTGTTTTTACGACAGTTAACCAAATTTAAAACACTGAGTTCCTTTAATCCATTTAATCAGAACTGAGAGATGTTAGCATTTCGATTTACTCTCATCAGTCGCCAACGTAAAACTAGCAATTTTTATACAAACTGCGTATAGCAACAAATATTGAACGAACCAACCACATAGTTCTGACCTTTCACGCTCTAATGGTTCAGTCAATTTCACGGCACGGAGATTGATTGCGTCAGCGCCTTCTGTGCACACAAAACTGACCGATGTTGTTTGATGAGCATTGCCTCGCTAATCGCTAACAGTTTCGGGTTGCGATTATTTAACGATATCTTAAACGATTTAACAGGGTCAACTAGGTGACCGGTTGGTAAAATGTGTTTGGCGATCGATGAAGCCGGGGCCTTCGAGCTTGTTACAGTCAGTAGGTCGTTTTTTGAGATTGCCGTTGATAACCACTTAGGAATGTGCTCAGCCATACGTTGATGCAAACGCCGATCTGTCCTGCCTATGTAGACGTCATTGCAACTGCAATTGAACTGGTGGATTACGTGGGAGACAGACTGATCGGTTGAGTGTGTATCGCCGCTATGAAGAGCCAAGCCCCTAGTGCTTAGCAGGATGCGTAGTTAACCAAATAGCTTACTAACCACGGAACCACTTCTATAAAAAATCTAGGAAATAAACTGCGGGTGTAAAAAAACATTCCGAAGCTTTCAGTAGTAATTTTGACAATGTGAAAGTTGAACGTTATTTTGCAAGCACACTAATATATCGCTCAATGTCACTTATCTCATACCTTAATGTCAAGTTGTTAGCGAATAGATGCACTGTTCAGAAGATCCTGCATCCTAGGAATAAGGCTCAGCAACTTAAGTGGCGCGACAGTACACGAAGTATATGTCTAAGCTAACAAAACCTATGATCAGAGATCGCGTTAAACATGCAGACATTGAGGATAATATTCATGAATATCTACCGTTTGACAGTCACTTTGTTCCGACTGTCGAAAGCTAATAAGCGGTGAAGGCTTCCGATCCAGCAGGCTAGGTTTCGTAACCACATAGGACTAAATACACAAATGCAAAATACAACCGTCCTTTCGTGAACAAATTCACGTCTTTTTGCTGCCACGGGCGGCATGGATCAATAAATGCTAGTCCAGACCCTTAAATGAAGTTGCCGGTCGTTTCACACATTTCCATCAACACTTACGCAGTTACTCAGGCAAACAACAGTATTCACTGGCTCTAACATGCCACTATCAAAAATGAGCGGAAGCACAGGCCCCTGTCAACAGAAGAACATTTCGTACTGACGAACTAATATTTCTAATTTGTTTAACATGTTGGAAACCATGAGGACTCAGTGTAATGAACACGTTGCAAAATCCCTAGTTGAAATCTGGGTTTCCGTAGATCATGCGCCAAAACAACAGCTCCTCCCTACAAACAAACCTTCTGTACGTACCCCAGACTGATTAGTAATGTCTATCAGTATTGCGTGTTAAGTTTTTTAAACGCTTCGGGAGGAGTTCCACAACGTTATACTGTTCCTTCAGTTTTTCTACAATTCACATCAGCACAATTAGTTTGAAGTACTTCTACTTGAGACTACATATCCCGTGTGCCCGTCTCGCCTTTCTTTGGCTCTCACCTTAGTTTGAACATACATTGGAGAGAATACCAAAATCAGCATCGAAACGAAATAAGCTCGAAATTCAGTGAGAGCCTATAGCGAGTTAACTATTTTTATTGCCTACTGAATCAGTCCACTACGGACTGCCGCATTCGAATCTCGACCAGACAATATGCCGCCACCGAAGTGTGGACAACAGAAAAATGTGAGCAGTGTCAATGCCATCGAACACACGAAGTTTTGAGGCCATTAGGAAGATGATTAAGTAACTGTACTTCCAACCTCTCCCCTGGAAGTCCTTGGCCTTCAAAGTAGCGACAAAAACCACAGTGAAAGTCATTAAGGTCAACTTAATAACCAATGGGTATCGGTGATGGCAAGACGGTCAACTGCTCAGATTATAAGAAATCTTCGTATGAATATGCCACAGATCGATTACCTAGGCAACGTAGAAAAACAATTGTGTCGCGTTAACGAGCCACGGTTCAAGGTCAACACATAATTCTGCTTTAACGTAACGATGCAAAACTAACCTCTGGAAAACCACAAGCAGGTTTGAGCATCCCGATTTTGTTGAGCACCGAGCAAGCCCTGTCTTCGACAACCTATAAAAAGAACAAAGTAAATATAGTGATAAATAATTCAAATTAAGGTAGAGCGACACTGGTACTTTTCGAACACAACTCTGTCTCTTGCGAACACAGATGCAGTGATCTGTAACAGCTAGCCTCTGCCAGGTTTTCATTAGCTTTCTATTATAACTCGGTGCCCGAAGGATAAACTTCCATTCACTAAGGGCGTTAACAAATTATAAATTAAGGGACGGTCTCCATACAGCTACAAATGAAATCGTTCACGAAGGGGTTAATCACTGTAGATCGGGTTCGTCTCCCAGGCTGGAGCCCTCGCGACTCGCAGTCAGTGGCTTGAGACGTTAGGTGAGATGGCGGCGAACCGAGCTCAGTGGCGTGAATGTTGTCGTTGTTTGTCCGAGTTGTCTGTGAAGTGAGTGCACTTAATGACGCGGGGCAGGAAGTTGTCTCGCTGATGACGCCTTACTTCCACTTACAGTTCGATTGTTTGTTTGCAAAGTGTAGGCGTCTTGATGTTGTATGTTTGAATACAGACGTAGCTATTTTTAGGAGTTAGGTCCCCTACCCTCTCCCTTTTTTTCTCTCTTCCTAAACAGGGTTTGTTTCTTCTTCGTCTTCATGGTTGTGTGGCAGTTAAGCATCAGTGTAAACCACTGATGTATTGCTGTCTATAATGATGATGATGATGATGATCTAGCGGTTTGTACCGCTTGAAAGTTGTCAAACAGCAACAACTTATCGTCAGCATAATCAAGATCAGTCAGCCTTCCACCAGGTCGGAGGTCCGTGCCGGAATCTTGAGTGTTACAGACAGTCCTCCATTAGTTCGTCCATGACGAAATTGAACAAAAATGGTGAAAGGGGACAACCTTGACGAACGCCACTCCTGGTGCTGAAACTGTCAGACAGCTCACCGTAAACCCTAACCAGACGTATGGAAATAAATCGCCGACAGTACGTTCACATACTTGGTCGGTACACCCTTGCGTTTAAGCGACTTCAAAAGTGTAGATCGATTCACCGAATCCAATGCACCTTTATAGTCGAGAAATACGGTAACTGTTGGCCGGCGATACACATGACGCAGATCCAGAATTTGACGAACAGTAAAAATGTGATCTATACAATCCCACGCAGGGCGAAAACCTGCCTGTTCTTACCTAATGTTTGCCTCCCGAACTGCAGTGAGTCGACGATGTTAGAGCCCATGAAATGACTGAGGTCAAACTTGTCCCCCTATGGTTTTCGCAAGAGCCCCTGATACCTTTCTTGAATACGAGAACTATTATGGAGTGACCCCAGTACTGAGGGATGGTCTTCGTCGCCCACACAAGTTGAAACAACTGAGTCAAGGTCTCCACTAACGCCTTTTCACCTTCTTTTGAAAGTGCCGGCACGAGACCATATGGACCAGCAGCTTTATTACGATTTAGAGCCAAAAGGCAATCGCGAACCTCCGTCTCAGTGGGTGGTTATAAATCTACCGACCAGGGCGTTACATCAGAAGTTTGTGGTGACAGCATGGTAGAAGCATTAGGCCATCTAAATTGACCCTCAAAGTGTTCCACCCAACGCTCTAACCTTCTGGATTTATTATAGATTAGTGTGTCATTTGCCTCGCTGATAGCTTCACTGACAGACAGTTCTCTGGGACCAGTAGCATGGATCAGCTTAAACAGTTTGCCGGTGTTTCCTGAGGCAAAAGCGGTTTACATTTCCTTAACTTTTTCCACTAACCAAATTTCACGATCAGCCTTCAGACTACCTTTCAGTTTCCTACGAATATCTCTTCTAGACTTGTTATGTGAACTACCAGGAGGAATGTTTCGTCTGGCTTCTAACAACTTCAGAGATTTCTCTTAAATCAAATGTTTGTTTAGCCCATGTACCCCTGTGCCGCATGCTACAGTACCTGCTTTCTGAATGGCCCGTGAGATTTGAGTCCAGCGGCTATTAGGATATTTGGAGTTAGAACTACTAAGGCAGCCTTCGAAGCTGGTTTGGTACTTATGCTTTGCACACGGTGTAGTCAGTTTCTCAACAGTTAGTCCTTGCTGTCGGTGGGGTCGCTGCCCAGCAAAAGTGAGAACAAAATGAGAACGTATCAACGCATGATCTGAATCCAAGCATGTGCTCCAATAAGAACAACAATCTTGAATAGAACCCCGCCACCTATAACTAACGGTTATGTGGTTTATCTGAGACCAGGCCTGATCCGGAGAAGGCGGGCGCCAAGTATAGCATTGACACGCATGATGCCAAAAACTAGTGCTGGTTAAAAATAGCTTATGCTCAGGGCACAGCTACAACAATCGCCCGCCATTATCTGATCGGTGTGACACTATCCCAAATCTGCCACTTAAAAGAGATTCGGCTTCATCGAGTCGGCCGACCTGGGCATTCATATCTCCGACCAGAACGACTATATCAGAGCCACGTGTCCACCGAAGGAGAGCGGCCAGATTCGAATAAAGGATGTCCTTGACGCCAGTGTCACCAAAGTCAGTTGGAGCATAAGGGGACAATGAAAGAATTTCTGAAAGTTTTTCGTCTACAGCTGGTTCTAACAGAACCAGCCAAGTGGACGACACAAAGTCTACTGTTAATAGGAATCAAATCTACTAATGCGGCTGCAGTCGTCGTGCTGAGGACTATACCTACTCCAGTCTGACCTGTAACGGCGGCTGTGGAGTCACCCGAAGTGTATAACCAGTATCGGGTAGACAATGCGACTGCTGTTAGTTCCATACGTTGACTACTGTCCTGGATTCTAATCTCCGACATACAGCAGACATCGACATGCGACAAGTTTAAAGTTTGTGCAAGAGCGGTCTGTTGACCTATCTGTTTTAGCGTGCATACGTTGAAGGCACCTATATTAATTCTTATTACAGGTTCTAAGCAATGGATGAGAGAGGCCTGGGGCTGAATGGTGAGAGACGGAACTTACCGGCTTAGTGTTACCACGGTTAGCTATATCTGTTATGGGACCTGTAGAGTAATTATTAGAAATGGAGGTCGTGAGGGGTCTGAGAGCTAAATCGGATAGGATAGCGGGGAGGGGTTTGCAGTAGCATGTTTTCGCTTACCCACCCTGCTGTATGCAGCCGACAGGGCGACCCGGTTTATACTGCTGGAGAAAGCCGATGTAGTATGGAATTAAGAGTGTTTGATTATTCACGGTTGTATGTGGGCTGAGATACTGCCAAGACGTCCAGACCTAGACAGGAGGATGATTAGGGTTCTTAACCAAAGCCTGTATCGCAAAGCAGCAGGTGAGTGGCAATATAGCAGAACTGGTACTTTTTCCGGAAAAAGATGTCAAACTTCTTCTAACCTCCAACCTGGAGACTAGTTTGTCAGACCTCTACCTATTGGCCTGCTTGGCATGAGTGATTCTATTGGTGTGGTGGCCACACCGTCCGGTTTAGCCCAATAGGTTATCGAGATGCGCAAGCCGTCACACCACGTCAAGGTCCAGTCTCGCTGTGACAGTACGCACCTGTTTCAACATGCGTAACCACTTGCACGTGTGCCTCTAATCTGTTTTTCAAATAGATGAACTTAAACGAGAATTTCATATTTAGAACAAACTGACCTGACAGCAAGATATGCCTGCTTTAAACACATTCATCTAAAAAAGGTCAGGTGTCAGTAATGTATTTGAAAGGAGATAACTGTGAACGTGTAGTGAGGTGACTATTAAACTGTCCGTTTGATGGGTCAAATCACGTGGACTGAGGAGAACAAGATGTACATGAATTGCACCTCCAAATTCAAGAGAGTTACAGACCAAGCTTAGAAAACAGATAATCCCACGTGAAAATATGAAGGTAAGATTATCATTATACGTAAAGTTCTGAAGTGAAGTTGCATATGCCGCCGATCAACAACTGCTGTGCATCTCGACTGCAAGAATGCGACTTGAGCGCATAGATCCGCTGATCAAGTATATAAGCATGATATCGGCGCTCTACTCTGACACGGTAGTTATATTTAGGGTATACAGGAAACTGTCAGACAAACCACACTAGAAGTGGAACTTGCTGAGGTTACCTATCTTATCAACTTTTTTCAGGTTCCTCACAGATGAGATAACGGGGACTACCCTCGACAGCCAGGGAATCCAGGTGCCAAGATCATAACCGGTAGGAGAATGACCGGTCAGGATGATGCAAACGACAGTATATAGTGCTGTTTGACAAGTTCAGAAGCAGATGTTAGCAGATATAATTCATCAATTTGCTTAATTCCTTGAAATGTGCTCTGTAATTTCGACGTGCATCGTACTGCTTTAGAATTATGACAGTAACGTTAATGATCAGTAGTCGAGGATTTGGTTAATTTCAAATTGAACATCGCTCACATGTGACCGTAGCTTTAAATTCAGGACTTTCGGACCATCCATTTTCGAAAAGCACTGAAACCGAGTTTGGTTTTTTGTTAGAACTCGTCAGTAATGCACATCTTCGCCACATTCACAAATGACCTGAAATAGTGTTATTCAGGTCTGAAGAAATCAGAGATTTCGGTCAGACTCGGAAGACATAGTTGCAGGGTTACTAATCAGAGTTAATAGACAGCAACTGTCTTCTATCGAACCAATCGGACAACACGATCACCAGTAACAGGTAAAAGTGGTTGTGCTCAGACAGGATGATTCAACCGCACCTAATGTGAAATCGATGATTTGGTGACCAATACGGCAGCATCATGAAAACGTAGCTGGAATTTAAGTCCCAACAGTCGGATGGATATGCACTATTGACGAGCCCTAGCAAGAATGAAACTCAGACCTAGTGCTTCTTTACAGAAAAAGTTGACCAATGGGGAGTGACGTTCAACTTTAGAACAGAATAATTCTCAGTGTGCAAAAAAGTTTACCACACTGTTTGCCCATTCGTGTACTCAGGAAGCTGTGATTCGAATACAAAAAACGTGCGATGAAATCGGAGATATTATTTCCAAAGCTAGGGAACATTTTATAACCTACTGACAAGCCAATAGCACCTTAGAAATTAGTGTGTGAACGATCGTCTGAAGCTCCAGTGAAATGAAATTGAGAAGGCTAGGAGCTGGAGGAACTTTAACATTCAAGTAGACTTCTACAGAACACTAGTTCATGCAATGCCGACAAAAAAATGCAAAGGATGCTATTCTAACAACCTCACTAGACTGCACTGAACGCACGTTACCACCATCACATTCGCAATCACCATGACTCTAACTATGCAGAGCTAAAATTCTCTAACAATTCACAGTTTGAATTATTTTGCCACTTTTATGGGTTGATAAGCTGGCAAATGAGCTGGAATTTGGTCTTCGCAAACTGAACGCTAACCACATTTGACCACAGCTTTCGCATTCATACACACACTTTTTCTCCTAAAGCAATCGGGCAACCCGAGTACTATTCACAAGCGAATGTAGTCGAGCTCACAGTGGTGATAATTTTGTTGTGCCTAATGTGAGACCAACTACACAGTGATCAACATGGTTGTCTCATGAAAGTGTGACCGGATTTCTAATCTCAGCCGTGGCAATAATATGCACTCTGGTGAGCTATAACAACAGTGAAGTTCGAGGTCTTTGATCTGTTAATAGACATCAACTGAAGAAAAGGCCGTGTTATTCTATCACATACTAATCAGCATTCTAGTAAGAACTTGTAACCGAACAGCTTTATAATGGTCATAAGGCAGAAGATATTGTGGAAAGTGTGGTGGACACATTTGTTTATAAAACCAAGCTTGAATACACGTTCATTTCGGAGTGATTTACCACACTTTTCTGATTGCCAATCGGAGGATCGTTTCCACACCCGAAGTGTACACATGAACTGAACGCGAAACATTGTTCAAAAACGATCCGGCGCAAAATAAAACTGTCCATTTGTTCATTTAAATCCAAAGCACTACCAACCGTTACTCAGAAGGGTCATACGTACACGTAGTTTCAACAACGAGCCTTACCTATGGGTGTTACGGCTCAGATTCTAGGTGATGCCGACAACAGCACACAAAATAGCAGATTAAGGATTAACAAATGTGAGAACAAACAGATAAGCAAAGAATACAATGGAAATTCATGAAAATGAGCCAACAATCCTCTGCCAGTTATTTACTACAACACCGTCATACCCAAGAACGCCTTTAAGCAGCGAACCCGATGATTGTGCAATCCTCAAGGTTGTTCGTCCAGGCGACTGAGGCTTCCACAACCCACAGCAACAATGTCTTGTCAACTCGCGGCTTCTTCTAACCGTCAGCAGCAACATCAAGAAATATGCGGAGAAACAGACGCCCCATCAACACACGAAGTACATAACAAGACCAACATAAATAATATTGCTTCATTACCCCGGCTATCGACTGCGAAAGTACGGACTGTCCAAGTGCGCACAGACGGCGCTGCTTACAAAACCAGTTTATTAGATATGAGATAACTGGCATAAACACTAGTGTCCGAGTATAAAGAGTTTGCACACCTAATCGATGCAAATACTCCAATAGGACACATGCGACATCAAAAATAACAAAGATCTGCGAGTGTATGACATGTCTTTGCCATCCGTATAGATAACTCGTCAGTAATATTACGATCTAATGTGATGATGCTACCTAGGTATGTGAAGTGATCAGCAGTCTCGAGCAGCTTGACTGAGACAACAAAAGTAGAGTCAGGGTTGACTCAATTTTGTAGCAACGCAGAGGGAACAATATTCGCTAATAGAAGTTACATGTAAAACAGCAACGTGATTGTTTAGTCACTAGCTGAAAATACGATCCAATATGTCACACAACAGCAGGCACCAGTGTGATGTACAGAACGACGGACGGTAGTGTTGACAAAGATCATATGACAGCAGACACAGGATTTGTGTACAACCCAAGGCACTGCTAAAGTTTACATTCAGATAGAGCACACGCGACATCGATTGATATGGCTACGCAGGTTGTGACCATGAATCAATCTCGCTTGTGTTTGCGTTTCTCAAAGGAGTGGTATCGTATTTTTTTGTGGGAAGATAACGTCCCCCAGATGTCATTGTAAATTAATTCCTAAAAATAAATGTGCTTCTACCGGTTTTGATAAAATGCATGAAACTTAGGTGCACCCATAAATTAAAAGAACAGGCATACTATAAATAGTACAACAGGTTGAAGAGGGACCCAAAGTATCACAGCAGTGCCATTTCTGATGAGCACAGTTCTTCAAGACGATCATCCATCTCAGACAAGCCTGGATCCCTCAAACAGGCACTGACTACCTAATTACCACTTCCTGTTCGATCAAAACTGGAAATGCGCACGTAATGGCAAACGTTGGAGTGGTACTGTCAAACCACAGCGAGACAAACACGCTTTAGAGGCTTCGGCTGGTACAGTGCTTCCTTCCACAAGGAATTATTCAATAAGACACATTTCTAAGCAAGCAGTGTTTTTCACAGAAACGAAGCAATTTTCAGTACGATTACATGACACTGAGAAAACAATCCAAAACCACGACAGGAAGCAGGTGTTTCAGCCCAGCACGTTGAACACCCTTCATACGAAAAGAACATAGCGGGAAATAACGCCATCGGTTGACTTAACTACTCTGCTCGCTGGAACTGTTATCTCGTTTCCCGCTGCCAGTCCCCTCATATTTTTGGCCGCGTTTTTCTACCCTATCCACTAGGCTACGGTTCCGGCCCTGGGGATTAAAAATGCTATGTATAAACTTGGTTACAAATTCGAAGGCAAAGACGATAAGTGGATATTTCTAAAGAGCTGAGGATGGCATATAAAATTCGTTGTTTCGCTCTACGTAACAAACTAGAAATGGTCATAAAGGCGACAGAAATCCAAAGCGAACAGCAAGATTTTGCAAAAAAGTAACTGAAGAACTGGGTCAGTCTTTTAACACCAGTGACAGAACTTCAAACTAAATGATACCTGGCCTAAACACTGGTTTGTAAACTTCATATACAGATGCAAGTTAAATGCCAATTTCACAAGCTCCCACAGACTCCCTGATTGTTTCAAACATTTAGAAACATCGTGAGCCCAAAATGCCTGGCAACACGTTATCAGTGTTGTTGTGGAGCGGTTCACAAAAAGTGCATTTTCGTTTCATTGGAGCCCTAACAGCTGAGGTATAACCACTGGGTGTGTAAGTGATCAGTCCTAAAAAGAACAACCCATATGCTGGGAACATCTGGCATTCTCACTGGATGTTACTCACAGGAGGGGAGCGAAGTACAAGTTCAGATCAGCAAACAAAAAACACAGTTTTCAAGTTAAACTTCCTGATGCCACTTATAATTGATGAGATAGATAGCATACGAAACTTTGTCGTAACTTCTCAGCGTACAGTCTATCCAAAGGAAAACCAGAGGGAGGGCGGACAACTGTGTTAGCAAAGCTAGGCCTTATCAGTACCAAGCAATCCGGAAAATCGAGATTACAGCCAGTGAACAAGTGGTAGAATAACATTCCGGACATTTATCAGGACACTGCTGTTTTGCAATAATCACACCCAACAGTCAGAGTTCCAACGTAGTTGGGATTAGTCCAGTGGTCGTGAGACTGGGGTAATGAGGTGAAGTAAGGAGCACCGTGACACCAACCAAGAAGAACGCGCGCGCGACCATTCATGAAATAATCTGTAACGTACAAACTGAAATTATTTTGTTCTTGACCAATTCAAAATGATTAAGATAAAAGCAGACAAGCTGTTTATCGCCAAATGGTTTCGTTGGTCAAACTTATATGAACTGGGTCAGGTGGAACTGACTGGTGCTGAAAGAATGGTACAACGTTTGCTTTACATGCAATTAACTAATGTGATCCGGTGAGGATATGATTCACTGGAGATAGATGGTTGGTAAGCCAGTTCAAAAGGCCCTAAGTAGCTGGTCTTCTTATAGAAGCACTGGAAACAACTGGTTACGTTTGTGTTCAATCAAAGTGAAACCAAAGAATCGCAAAGTATATCAGCAGTGAATCGCGGGTTGTACTTGTAAACATCTCGTTAGCAAGCTGAAGCCTGTTGACTCAGCTGAGGTTTTAGGACACGTGTTTAAGAGCTACTGGACGACGCAAACCCAACAAACTGTCTAGTATGGATAGATGTCTAATACGGTAAACCCAGATTCTAACGTATACATGAGATCATCTCTAAAAATAAGCTGAAAATCGCTTGCAGTTTATCGCAACTATCACATTGCCGTAAACTATGCAGCTTGCTCATTTCAGAAAGAAGCACTCGAGCTTCCCTGTTGGTAGAGCCCATCAGTAGTATACATTCTTCCCATGGGCTAATATGAGGCAGCCGTGATGGTCATTGCGCAACTGACTTCACAATTGGCACGACGGAACTATCGTAGGCAAACGCTCAGCCACATTTGCTCGCGACCAATGTTCAGCGTGACCCACCACCTGGTATTTCCAAGCGATGACCTTATGATTAAGAATCTTTGCCAATTTGAAATGAAATGGTTCATTAAATTTACTGAGCGATATTTTGATCACCGGTAAGTAAACGAGACTCCTTTTGATCAGCTGAAAAGGTTGTTGGGAACTCGGAAGTTGCGATCAACCGTCAATAGTGTTCAACTTACACCACCTTTAGCTGAGAAAAGTGGTAAGACTTCCAAGATTACTAACAAAAGGCGCACCTATTAAAAGATAATCGTACTAAATCGTTCGTAAGAAGCAGATGAAGTACAGCGGTATGAGAGTTGGGCAACCAAGCTACGGAACAATAAAACAACAGACAGACCGAAAACAAGTCGATAAACATTGACGAAGGTGGAGCGATCAAGTCACTAATCATACCTGGACTTGCTGGAGCAACTCCATATCCAGCCGATCGGCAGAGGCTAGTTGGGACGCACGCTCCTCAGCCAACCGCGCCTCAGGAGTGGCCATGAATGCGACAAATTCCGCATGATCGTAGTGTACACCTGGTGGCAAGCCGTATTTGATGGAGCTTTCAGTTGAGAAAAAGGTAAAGGCAGAATGTGATTAGGAGGAATCGGGCTGAAAATACGATATGATGTGTTAGTGAAACATAACGCTGTCAAACGCTTCGAGCAGCTGGTAAATTAGACCGAGTAAGCAGAACCAAGTGACATTGATGGACAAGGTTGTCCCCTCTCAAGACAGCATTCTCTCCACCACAAACACAAATTTACACAGATACAGGCTTATACGGCTGATCGTTTGAAGTGCACCATCTCAACAAAAAACTGGGGTGTTTGTAACAAAAAGCTGATTCGAGGTAATTCAACCCACCGAATTGGACCGGTTGATTCGCTTCCTAGCTGAGACGAAGCGCCGGAACTGCTTATCTGATATCTCGTGCTTGTATTCAGTGGAGGGAGTGTGAGGGATGGATGATCATGGGTCACGTTGCCGGGTAAACGAGAGGGAGAGTTCGACCGTGATGATATTGAACTAATCCCGGTGCCGTTGGGGAGGCTAGAGGTTAATGGTGCACGACAGCTGGGTAGTAGCGGGTAGGAAGTGGACAACATTCGACGTCCAAGCAAACGACGAGCTGCAGAGATGCCGACAAGGTCAACCAAATGCAGTTCTATTTCCCGTTCCAACGCGTCGGAGGATTCCCCTGGTCTACGGCAACCAGTGGAAGTGGAAACAGCCCGCGCTGATGCGGTCAAATCAGTGTTAGGCCATCGACTAGTGATGAGATTGTTCCGAACCGCTCGAGTAAGACAGCGCTGAAGCAAATCGCTGTGATCCCGGGTACGCGGGGGTGCTTTGAAGGGTGCTGCGATAGAGTAGTACATTTGAGAGATTTCGCCCATCGGTCGTCCAGGCATCTGACAACGTAAGAGAACAGATGTAATCGGAGCGATTTTGTGCTCACCAGAAGCAAAACTCCAAATCACAGATAACGCTCAGAAATAACCTCTAGATGATAAGCAGAGCAAAAAATTAGGCATAAAATGAAAGACGAAAATATTCTGTTTTTTTTTAAATGCGACCACCAACCACCGGGATCAAAAAACATGAAACGATACGTAAACGTTTTGGGCGTAACAATGCTCGTTAAAAAGAGCTACCAACATATTTGGAAGTAGTCTCATATCAGACAAAATACAGATTTGATTGGTAAGGTAATCATTCTGGATAATATGTGAACTGGAACTCAAGAGCAACCTATGGACAGATGAAGCGCAATACATAACCTCTCGGTATCACACAAGAAATTATTATTTTCGCCCTGTACGATAGTATCCCACCTACAACAAAATTGTCACACGGCGGTTCTAGTTATCAACATCGCTGTGAAAAAGTGTGATCAAATGCCTGGTGGCACAACAGGATAGGCACGCTCTGGTGGCAGCCAGCCTAGGTGAAGAACTATGCATCATCATCACCAGCATTGACGCATAACTTCTAGGCAAGAATTGTGAGGACGAACCATAGTTTAAAAATTTAAAAAAAAGATGACATGAGGTTTAATTTCTGAAACCCCCATGTTTAAAATCAAACAATCAATATTAAGGTGCCCACACCTGGAACGTCCAGGAAGTTACGTTCGCTTCTGGTTGGTCTATTCGGCGACTTAGGCCCAAGGCCGACCCAAACCTATAAATACAATTGCTGTAAATCACAAATTTGCCTTCGGACTGAGCAGTAAATAAAGCCTGTTTGAAGGCCGTCTTTTTCCTTACTTGTTGGGGTTTTTTAAGTTGCCAGAGTTGGGTTCCGACATTTGGACTCTGATTTTCGTACCGTTTCGCAATATCGTTGCGTTCGTTTGTGATAGAGATACTGCTCGCGGTCTTGCGTTTGTTCTTGCCTTTCTCTATCAGGTGGGGTCGTAACAGCCACAACAATTTCCATCAGATTCGACAGTATTTCAAGTCCGTTCACGTTGCGGCCAATTTTATGATATCACAGTTCTAATATTATTTAGGATCATTCTCATACATTTTGAAGCCGAAGGTACGTTATCTATCCTACAATGGGTCATATAACCAATCCACATAAGCCAATTACTTTACCATGCCTATTTGCAACTCATATCCTGGTTTCTACAGTGACAAGTCGAAAGGATCGAGCTTTCTGTTGCCAAGCCTTGCGAAGGACACGTAGTGTGGACTAGAAATAATAACGAACTGCCTTCCACCTGACTTGTTAAACTGGGATGGGCGGACCGGTGACCTCACTGTTGTACTATTTACCCACTCGGCGGAAAGCGCTTATAGTGGTTTTCCACCGCATTAAAAGCATACGTACCAACAGTTTCTATGTCAATGAGGTTAGCTCCAGTGTCTACGATGAAATCATGTAAAGAGGAACAAGTCAAAGACATTTCAGTAGAAGCCACCTACTTCGCACAAATAAAACGTGGATAGTGAGTACCCTAAAGTGTAAACAGAATGGTACAGGGGTTTATAGCATAAAAACACGTGTACGAAACACTGCATAATCGGTATATCAGGAGTTTCTCATTGCAGGTTCCAGGATGTCATCTGCATTAAGTACACTGACTCAGGAGTAAAAAAATGTCCAGTACAACAAATCCACAGCATACAACGGCCAACTCTCCAAAGTACAAGATCGGAACGACAATACAAAATTTCGCCAATTGGTTGAAAAGGAAATTGGCGTGCAGAATAAGTCGACTGGGCAAGTATGCAAATGATATTACTAATCAAGTCTTGTTTATACACCTCCTCGCACTAAGGTCCTGATCCTCCTAGCAATGAAAACGCTGAAGAAGACCAATGAATTAACACCGGCAAGGAGACTGCGGTAAAAACGGACGAAGACATCTCAGTCGTACAAGCACTTCACTTAACAAGCAAAACGGAGGTTATTTGCACTGAAAAAGGAACGTCAAACTAGCGCTTCATGATGGTCACCCTCAAACCGATACTCTATGACCAGTTTTTCCCTTATCTGGAGCCACGTAGAGATGGCTTGAATAGGAACTGACAGGTAGCTGGTTCGATACTCGGTTCAGACTATCTCTGCCCGATGAGTCCAAACAAAGATGAAACCGGTCACGGAGTGTCAGTTCAAGGTTCAGTATCAGGAAGCATTAGAAACACTATTTCGAGAGCTTGTGGCCGTCATTAATGTAAACTGGTAATTCAAGGTAGGCTGTGTTCATTCGTACTACCGGGATGTAAAACAAGTCATGACTCAAAAACCGAACTATACAACGGTTATTCAATTTTGACATGATTTAACCGCGTTTTCATAAGAAATAACCGTTGGTTGTTATAAGCTCCATAGCTACAACAAAGGAGGCGCTATCCATTCCGTACGGGAAAAATGTTTTGACTCGCAGTTCTAGGAGTAAACGTGCACAGAGAGAATATGAGAACAGAGTATTGGCTTCTCTTCGCAACCTCCACCTCCTTACAGCGATTTAGTGGTTACTACGACGACACGCTACAGTATGCATAGATTACATTTCCCATAACAAATATAGACATGTCTAATAACTGACGCAATTGGATTAGAATACATCTTTGAAGATAACAATTGGTCAAGGTTATAGAACCCTCTGCTCAGTAAATGCTTCTTCCAAAAAATGTTAACTGTGCATCGCCAATAATTAGTGTGGTGAAAACGCAATGTGCGACTGTAAGCGCACGCATGCACACACACACACACACACGTGCTTATAACCTTAATGCAGTACCGGTACACTAAAATGATCGATTGAAAGTTTACACTCGCATGCAGAACCGTCTAACAACTACTGCATTAGCTGGTCGTCTGGTCGAATTAGACTGGTATTCACAAAGTCTCCCGCGCCCGAACAAAACATTCAAAAAAGATAGAAAATTTTAAAAACAGGACTGTCAGACACAACAGTTTTTTTTACTGTCTGACTTGAGATGAGCGAACCACCACATGACAACAGCAACCACAATGCAACTGATGAAGGGTGTTGCGGCTTGGTAATTACGTCGTGAAACAATCACGGCGTATTGCCCTCCAGAATCGATCCATTGCTTTGTCACAACATATTTCTCATACTTTCAGCTTAATCACATTATTTGTCATTGTTTTAACGGTCAAATGTAGCAGTTATTGACTGTAGTCGGAACAACATATAGTCATTGTAAGTCTCCTTTGCTAGTCAAATTGACTGGCTTCCAATACAATGACCACTTGCACGGAACAGGGATTAAACTAACACTAAGAAAAGAACAACTAATTCCCCCCATATTTCACATATAGGGAATGATTTCCATGTGGGATATATCATAAGAATAACACCACTTTAATCCATTCCTTTTATATAACCCGGAACTGTGTTTTTTTTTTCAAGTTGTTTACCTTAAAGTAAGTGACCAAAACATATTGGAGATCTGTAACCCTTGACGGTACGTCGATACTCTTCTCATTACTTATTCACTCCAATCGATCACTTTTTAGTTGTTTGTGCTTCCTCTACTTCAGCATTCGCAGTGAAGGGAATACTAGCAAGCCCCAAGTAATGTGGAATAAACAAGTAGTTAGACCTAACAAATAATGCGTACTCATAAAATGTTTGACCAGGTGAAAGTTGAACAAGTCATTATCAGAGTCATCCAAATCAAAATCAAAAACAAAGTGTATAAACTTCACGATTAGCTACCTCAAGAAAAAATTCCCGAAACGTACACTGGGCTTTCTGCGGGCAGTAGTTGGCCTCAAAACTTCTCCCTAGAAAAGATATCATATTCCATGATTTCTAACAAATGTGCAGATGAATGATAGGTTACAACTGGCTACAATTCGAAGCGGAGGGACACCACATGAACGATAATTTTCAGTTGGATCAAGCAACGCTATTTATCAACACGTTTCCGAACTGAAGGTAGAGAAATGATAAAAAATGGTTTTGCAAGAAAATAAACAGGATTTTGTTCGGACGCAGTGAAAAAATGTGCAAGATTAACCCCGTAGGCAATAAGAAGAACCGAAAAGCTGAAATGTTTAAGAAACATAGGTCTATCAAGTTTGTATGCAAATGACGGGGTAAATTCAAAAGCAAGGACGAAGAACACCATCACCTCCTCACAGCCGAGAGTACTGAATGAGGAGATGGGAACTGCCTTATTCCTACACGACTTCATACAAATAATATGACCGTCCTTTTCTTGTATTCATCGGACACTGGCAAAGTCAAGGCCGTCTAACTGATATACCAGAAACAGTTATTTTGATATGCTATGGCTATAAGGAACTCAACGACGGCAGTCAAGGATAGACAGACAGCTGAGCATACTAAACCGTAGCATCCACATAACGACTTAAGGTACATCCACATGACGCAACCTGGTGGCACAGGATGGAGCTTCCGTCCTTATCACTAGGTCATGTTTTGAACACCGTGGATCGCCAGGATGAAACTGTATTATTGATTCTCACTAATAACATAAACCCGTAGATGAACGCTAATGTATACTGTATACGCCTTCAGACTTAGAGCCGGAGTAATATACAAACTTTGGTAAGTTTCCTTTTATATTTCTATGATTACTGAAAGTAGATGACTATGCAGAGTGCACTGATGATAATCCAGAAAAGAAACATGATTCGGAAGGCAAACGCATGAAACAGAGGACATATTGGTCACAGAAGTTATATTAACTACTGTTCGGTTTCGATTGTATATCTTAATGAATAGTCAGAGGGTACGCTCAATTTCACCCGCTTTCCGTATGATCTACGGGTGGGTAAACTCAAACGGTCGGCAGAACAAAAAACATTTGATAAACTGGTAAGTAATAACAGTAATGTAAAGTTGGTGGCGCAGTGGTTAACAGGATTGCGTTGCGAAAACGTGGTCAACTCTTGAATTCCAGCCTTAACAAGGTACTATTGAGGAGCTCTAACAAAAGCGACAAACGAACAAAGTGCTTATTTTCGGAATGGACTGGCTGAAGGGTCTGGGAAAGCTGCGAGCAACCACAAGTAATCGTAATCAGTCTCAGGAAGAAGGACAACCAGAAGCGACGTTACCTCCGCCATTTTAGAATGGTACAATCTAGATAAATTACAGACAAGGACCAGACCTCCTGACAGCTATCACCACCCTCCAGAGGTTTCATCACACCAATGCTGCTCACACATGATATGAAGAGGACGACTATGTGAGCTGAAACAAAGAGGCATCACGTAAAAACTGATGCATCCGGCTATGGATAGGCCAAATGAGTATTCAGTATTTATAGATTGACGCGTCAGTGTTTTCTTAATGCAGTCACCTAACCTGCTCAGTCTTGCTGTGAGTGGTTTGCTGAGAAACAAACAGCCACTCCGTTAAATTGGCGAACAGCGCAATAGTCTAACAGCGTCCAGTCAGTCGTTTGTCAACATGTCTGATTAGAATAGACATTTTTAATAAAGGGGCCTTGTAAAACGAGATAGATGATGGAATCGGTCGGAACCAACTTTCAAATGAGTGATTTAAGTAGAAAACACATTTATGCATAAAGTAGTAACAACGAGAACATCCTCGATAATGAGAATGGCAGTACCTCATTTGCAAATATTTGCACACCACTAGTAACGACACCATTTGCCAACAGTTTGAATGTGGTTATCAGCATCATCGCAGACAGTAGTACATCAGTGCTTCTCAATTGTGCGTAACTGCCATACAACAATGAAGAAAACGACAAACCGTGTACAAGAACAGAAAAAAAAGGTTGGAAGGGAGTTGACCACCAAAAATAGCTAGGTTTATACTCTGCCAGCATAAAGGTGCTTATATCTAGCAAACAAACAACCCAGCTGTAAGTGAAAGTAAGGCATTATCAGTAACAAAGCTTCCTTACGGTTAAATGTGTTCAATTTTCACATATTCCTGTCTATGGTTCAGTAATGCAAGAAAAAAAGCCGCAATACTCCTCACCGATACATACATAGACAAAATGCTCGTGGGAGAAATTGGGGCGAAGATGGCGCATAGATCAGAAGTATAGTTGAAACGGACGGGATGTCACAATACAGCTCTCTTTTAGGTGATTTGCATATACTACGGCAATTAGATTTGCATAAATGTGTACACGATATATAGCGGTTTGGTGCACAGTTCTAGGATTCGCATAATTAGAGACCATGGGCTAGAAAAATATATGTACTGGAGTTTGTGAAATTTAATAGCGGCACCAAACCTCAGCGCCATTTAGCCGAAACTGACGGGTGATGCTATTACCGAAGTTTGATCGTAAAACACGTGATTTTATCATCGTTCTATTAGGACAAGTGTCATCCAATGTGCATCTGTGCGTGCAAGATGCACAATGTAGTTTATTGATGGGGACACATTCGCTGTTCCATATTCAGCTCTTTCGAGTTTGGCCTGTATCGATAATCACAAGGTTAATGCTCTAGCCACCTTGTTCAGAGTTAAATTCTTGTGATACAGTGCACGTGTTCGAGCAGAAACAACCGTGCCAGAAAATCTACATTTGATAATCAGGTTGCATCCAGAACCGTTGAGCTGTAGGGGAATCACAGTAATATTTCTGGAAAGAGTTCAGGAGATTTCCAGGGATGAACAATGGAAGAACATGCAATTATAGACATGGCACATGTCGATCCACTATGTTCGACTTTCAAATGACAATGAAGAGTATGCGAAAGTGAGAAAAACTAAAGGGCTCTAGAGCTCACTAAAGATGAGCCGAAACTACGCAAGAACGAGATATCCCCTTCCTCGATGGCAGTATTGACGCTACTCAACTAATGCGACAGGTATCCCTCCCGACGTTTAAGGGTTTACATCCAAGTGAAAAACACAAAGAAAGCCAAGAAATTTCGTCACCGAAAACGATCAATCGTACAGGGGTCCGAAAAATAGTTTAGTTCTGTACCACTATTCAATCTGACATAAAACACCTGGGGATTATCCGCTAGAACTGTGAAGCTGAGAACCATATTGACGAAGATGCAGTAAAATCCCATGTTCGATTACTACATGAGAGGTCTGTTGTTTGACAGCGCTGGAAGAAATAGTGTCAATGTCTCACTCACCAATAAACCGTACTGTAACACTTGAGGATGAGATTGCATTTTTAAAATTTGTCCTGCAAAGCGCAAGCTGATGCAGTTTACGTACGGTTTTAGAAAGCAGTCCACTTAGCATGAATGCGAGACTGAATTTACACTGTCACACACTTCTACTATTCTGTCTAGTTTCACAAGCGTATAGAACCGTTCGCTGATTTGATGAAAGAGTGAAAACATGAAGTATCTTGTAATCTTTGTGAAGCTAACAAAACGAAGAGATGAGAGGACAAATGGCCCAGCCGCATCCATAAGCCAGACTAATAAATGAAACATTTCAATAATGGAAAAGACCAAGGTGTCCCATCAAGAATGACCGTTCATCACACCATTTAAATTTCGTCAACGTGCTTCGAACTTTGATAGTTGACCGCCGAGCAGTCTGACACCATAAAAGACGGGATATGCTAACAAGTCCACATAACACCTGTAACCAGGTTGTGTTGTAGGCATATACAGCATGGCGCACGAGGTAAGATGTTCACTGTTAATAAACCAGAATGGCGAAATCATTAAAGAACTATTTTTTGTGTCTGGCTAAAAGAAGACTAAGTCGGAAAATGGGTACATGCTAGTAAAGTCGTTTGCCACGTAAATTACGTCTGGAATGGTTGCTGATTTGTGGAAAGTTACACAATCGTAGTCTAAGCCATCCAGATCGGCCGATACCAACGCAGACAATCACAAGAACGGATGCATTAACGTCTTGTTCAAATAAGATACACTGAGTTAGTCAAAAACATTTAATATGCCATCATCACCCCAATAACTAGTTCAGATTGGACGTGATGATTGGAAGCCAGCAAGCCATCAGCATGGAGCATTCGTGGAGAAATTAACTTGCGGACTCAGAATACAAGTCGCATTTTCCATGCTGATCAGGTGATACGGGTTGGAGACTGGTGTGACACGTGATAATTGATAGGCACTATCAGCTGATTGTACTGCGTGGGTGTTTGTCTATGTGTGAATTGGTGAACAGTACATGGTTGGATAAAAAGAATACAGGTACCCACTTTTAACTTTGTCTTTATCACATTTTGAAGCTCACGGTACCAATAACCAACAGAAGCACGGAAAAGGATGGGAACAAAAAATAAGTGTTCTACATAACACGAGGAAAATTCGGACCGTCAATTTACATCCCGAGCAAAATAGCAGACGTATCCATGTCAATAGACAAACACCCGGCGGTAAATTCCCTAATGAAATATTCATCAGGACTATCTTTAGTAACAAATGAACATGTGTTACTAGAACGTTGTGGGAAAACTTTTGTTTGAGTAATCTTCGTAAGAAGTAAGTAAGTATACGATCATCTTAGGCTATTGCGGTACGATTTCGACTGATGCTCTGAGTCAACATAAGCTGGTCACACAATGTTTTGAGAGCCGGATATGCTTAATCACTGGGCAGACTCTGCCGTTTTCGGTTTGAGAGAGAGGTAATTATCATGTGACTGAACATAATGTGACCACCAATCCACTGCGTATTCATCCACAACATGCCGCGAAGAGGTGGGGTGATCAATTTGGAAGGATAGAGGAGATTAGCGTTTTAACGGGCAGAACTAGACATGGGAGTAGCTGATGAGATTCCAGAGGTCTGGAGATGGTGTTACGTGCTAGCTGAGAAAATCGAAGGATGTAGGTTAAGCGAAACGAAGGGAAAAGTGAGAAGTCTTGTCAAATCGAGCTAAGCGACAAGTACACCGATTACTTGTTCACGTAACAAGGCAGTATTCCGCATTCAAGGAACTATGAACCTGTGCATCTCATCGTGCAAGTATAAGAAAATGAATACTACAATCTTGTTGAATCACAGTCACACGTTACGGGCTAAAATTCATGTTTCTTGGACTCACCGATAATATTTCGTTTGCTTCAGTGACGAGACAAGTCGAATCTGGATTAGACTGATGCACATAAATTGTCTTAACATGATCTTCAGAGTATAGGTGTATTTCAGTCGATGACTTACAATAGACGTACACTGACTGATCGAGGGACAACTACTACTTTTTGAGTGAGAGAACTGACCATATGAAATGATGCCGACTCCCATATTCAAGCGCTAAAACCAATCGGTTCATCTCATCGTGACATGGCGCGGATATATACAAAATGAAGTGCAAGTTACATGGAGTTTAGTCACAAAACAGTTAACTCACTCTCGGACTACTGGTAGGGTGGCCCAACAACCGCAAGGTCAACCAGGTTATTTTACATATACAGTTCTCAAAATACCTAACATCTATATGACCAGCTAACTTTCAACCCGAGTATCATTCAGACGTATAATTTTGTGGCGGCTACTTGCCATACAATATGTGTAAGGAATTTTCTATAAAGGTTATTTGTCTCGCAGTTTTAAAATGGCATTTGTTCATGTTTACGAAAAGTCGGTGTTGTAGACTTGTTAACAAAGAGGCTATTATGAACTGAACATCGCTCACAGTTTGTCGCAGTTCTCGCATTCACAATCAGTTTTCAGTCAGTTCCTTTCAAAAAGTACTAGACTCGAGTCTGGTGCTTGCTAGAGCAAGTCAGTAACGCATATCCTTGTCATTGCCGGGATTAGAACTTCAGGCCAGTCTTTCTGAGCCAACTGTGCTGACCACTGTGTCACTGATACCACATTCGTGTGTGGGTAAGGCTCAGATTGTCCGATCGCTTAAAGAGGAAACACAATAACTGTCTCGTCAACTTCTGGAGATAACAATGGCAAATAGGGTTTCTCTCCAAGTTGAAACCCAAGAAATCACTAATCGGCATTTTGTTTACTGGTAAGTAATGGGGAATTTGTTTTGGCTAATATTCATTAAACAGCATTCACAATCGATTGCAGCTACTACCAAAATCTATAGCGACCGCATGCTCTTGTCTTGGGGTGCGGACGAAGAAAGTAGCAACAATACTATTCACGAGTTGATGCACGTTTCTTGAAGAGGGAAAGTTTCGATGCAAAGCGTTTGCGCAGTTTCGGTAAGTTTCGTTAAGAAGCTTTGGTCAATCTGGTCTCAGGAGGGTGTTACATAGTATTCACCTCCAATGTACGAGAGAAATTGACGTTAGTTTTGTTGCAAAGAGAGTGCGTTACAATACTCCCAAATGTACGTAATAGAATGTAAGCCAGGACTGCATGCAGATAACGATATTACGACACGTCGACTCCCCTGCAAAACCCAAGGCTTGTACAGAAGCGTTGTACTGTTAAGACTATCGATTCTTCCTCACAATGGAAAGTAATGGAAATACACAGTTATGTAACGTTCCGGCATATTTCACAGAATCTTGTTTGCCGTTCAAGGATGTAAATGAATTTGCTGTAACCAGAATACCATTTTCCTCACGGGTCCTTTTACCCTACTGTTGAAAAGGTTTTCTCCTATTATACCTGCAGCATTTTGTAAGATCCGAACTATCTGGGTTAGGTCGCTTTCATCAGAAGCATGAAGTCGTTCCATTTACGAGATTAGTATAACTACCTTACGGTTGATTAACATCCACCTCGATAACACACGCGACCTATAAGAGATGGTTGACAGTTCCATGCATTTCAATTTTTAAAATCTTCCCATGGTCGAAACGTACACTTTCAACTCGCTGCTTCATGTCATTGTTAGATGTTATCCCGTGTTTGCATGCGAACAAAAGTGGCCTTTATTGACTCAGTCGCACAATTTATGTGCTTCGCGGTTTAGACCAGTCTCCGTTGATCACCTGATAACCCGGTAACTGTGTTTGCTAAAACCTAAGCATCCATAGGTGGCTATGCAACTTTGTTCAGAGGCGGTTAGATATTTCCCGTGACCTGTCAGTTAACAAAATGAGCAACTATTCTTTTGATTGTGCAAAGTTTGACCAGCATAAAGTGGACCATGCACACGCGCGCAGTCGGCACAGTCAAGTCCTAGCTGCACAACACTGTACAGGCTCTAAACGTGCACACAAAGTCACCATCAGTCGTGGATTAGAGCAGATATAAGTAACACCTGAAACTTAGCCACCCAATGATTGCGCAGGGAGTAAATTTACATTCTGAATTTTTAAATTACTTGATATGTGTTTCATCGTATCTGCGTTCTTCTTGCTTAACGGTATATTTGAGCTTCAAGATGCAGAAAAAATGAAACGAAGAAGTAAGTACGTCAATATTTTGTCCAATAATGTAGGAAACAAACATTTTCTAGACGAGGTTTGTGACAGCTTTGGCTCGGATACCAGCCAGTTAGGAAATGATTAAAATAAGTAACCAAACCGAGGGTAAAACTCGAAGAAGACGATTGCACTATTGAAGATGAAGTGATATACAGCAGATGCAACGATTTTGCTCTGTCATTTATTTCCACAAAGTACATGTTAACACGAAGTTCTGTCTTTCCCGGCATGCAAAAAAGGGATAAGCGGATCGATAAACAATGCCAAAAATGTTAGAAAAAACATCACATCATGAAGTAGTAAACCACATTTATTACCAGCAATCAAATTGTGATAGGTTACCACTGACTGAGTACCCTTGCGCAAAGAAGCACAAGCTAATAGGTGACCCAGACCAAGCATACGACAGGGGACCGCTTGTATTCAGATTATTATATAAATTGCACTCATGCTAAGCTTTGTACGCTCATCTGAAATTTCCATAAAGCTCGCTTGCATGAGGATTATTACATACACATGCGGCCGTTAACAAAAACGCCTTAGTACAATCAAATCCAATTTCTACTCATGCCTGTAGAGTGGGCGTTTTGGTTTATTTTCATGTCTTAATCAAGTGATAAAAGTTTTAAAAAATGCAAGATGGAAATGATGAATTTATTGGCAGCAAGTAACCTAATAAAACAAGTTTACATACAGCGTCTCATAACTTATTACTTAACTCACCAAACAATAGCAGCTTGTTTAAAATTGAGCAACAAACAGAGGAAATCGTTATTTCGTTCAATATCATTACCTGAAAAAATATTAGATTCGCTAAATTAGAAAAAAGTGGAAGTTGCCGAGCGTTTCATCTTAATCAGTTTCACACGTATTCAAGCAGGTTCTGACTTACTGGTCCAATCGATGAACTAATACTATGACGGCCTTAAAAAGGGCATCGACTAATAACTTTCGATGTGCAGCTATGCTGTCATTCGCATCTCAGACTATACGCAATCAATTCTCATCGAAATTCTTGTAGGATTGTAACGGCTCAGTACTCTGCGCCAAACCTGATGGCTCAACTCTGACCATTCGCTTTGCTTGAGAATAGGCCAGGGATATATGATTGAGCAAGACAGTTAACATGTGGTCTCCTGACCCGATGTGAGGCGAACGGATGGCTAGGATTGAACCATCCGGTTTGGCACAAGGTACTGAACCGTTACAGGGTAGCCGAGAATTAACAAGTTGCACAGCTTGGTTCAAACGGTTTTTAGACTCCCAACATTGGTCTGTGTTCTCTGCTAAATACATGTCTTGAGTGATCCTTCGGTCTTATTACAGAAATAGACTTTTCATTCAGACGCCAGCTATGTGTACCTACTTATTCACTTGTTCCTGTGGAGCAGGCCACATCGATCATACATCAAGACAATATTCGAAGCGTATCACAGAACACCACCGGCGTTGGGATAGAGTGGATCACGATCGAACAACAGTGCAATCATTGCTCGTTTGGTTGGAACTAAACCCCACGAGAACACTGACCAATCCATTCGAGTGGTCTATCTCGTGCCAGGTAACCCATCAAAGGTTGTCCAAATCAGAACATAGTACTGTCGAGTATTGTCATCAAAAGCGGGTTGCGCCCACCCTCACCTCAAATCGACCCGATAGATGGCTAAAGTGCGTGGTTAAATAACTGGATGAGCATGAAGTAATGGATCAACCAAGCCATCATCAATTAATTGACTAATAACTTAGTTTCTCTGTGATAAGTCCGATCGACATTTCGATCTAACTCTATCACCTATTCATATAAGTGTATCAACCCAAAGATAAATTACCAAAAACATGTTCGTTAATCTTTCAATTATCTTCCACTTACATTTAACTTTTTGCGATTCAGCGTTTCCATAATCCAACTAACTAAAGTCTGACAGCCTGACAAATCAGTCATTACTTTACGTTCGCCACTGTTCAATTACCAAAACTGGTAACTGTTGGTGATAGTCGCCTGCACGCAACTGACTCATTTATGATTTAGAGCGGTTAACGCGTTCACTCTGGAAGTGGTTGACCAATATTTTAAAGCGGGTGAAAACAAGTAGCACGGTCAAGTTGTGGCGACAAATACTATTTGCTTTTGTGGGCAACCTTTTTATCCTTGGGTGTATGGCTCTGGCTTTGGGCTATATGCATGGAAATTTTGGTCCAGGTTGTTGTTGGTGCCGACAGCATCGTAGGAAACAAAAAAAAGAGTTTGAGATGTACGCAAAAGTTTTACGCGCTGGTGTCGTCCTAGGACTCAAGTGAAGACCTCAAAGACTGCGCTACCATCAAATCTATATAAGGGATTACAATTTAGTATAGCATATTCGAGAGTGAAATCTCGTAACTAAAGAAATTATCAGAAAATCACTTTGGCCAAAGCTTTCAACAACTTCTCAAGCAAGAAGCTCAATATAGGCTATTTTAAAACCTTTATATTACCAAAGAGCACAATGTTGTTCATACGTGGTCTTCGAAAGCATCTAACCGATTGGTTGTTCAAGCAATTACAAACGAGTCAAACGAGTAACGTCCACCTGGCATGAGTCAACGGACTTCTAGTTAAACGCACAGTCTGACCGCATATGTACACGTATCTATTAGGGCCAAATCGACAGTGAATACTTCGCCTCGCAGCCCAATGAGATACTCTACGCCCATCCGATGATGGGACTTGGCTTCACCTTCACCATAGATCTACAAAAAGAACAATTGATTCATCGCATTGGTGAGGAGTGAGCTTAGATAAATGAAAAAAAAAGTTGTAATGGACAGTTTCGTATATAGCATTCACTACGTTCCGGAACGTGTTTGACACAACAGACAGCTGGCCTATTTATCCTAACATGCACATGTCAAAAGCACGAATATTTCTCTTGGCCTTGGGAAATCAAATGTGTAAGTAATAGACGGAAGATGTCAGGGTAAAACTAAATGATGATGCTTCCCAATCGTTTTATACCGTCATACGTTGTAAACAACCACAGCACTCGTCGAGGAGCCGTAGACACCACCTTTTTATATAGCACGTGTTCAGGAACCATAGAGGTCCGGTGTACGCTCTCTTCTAGTTACACTCATCCTACCGAGAACAGCTGTAGCCTAGTTATTAACCGTCGCCTTGCGTTCTTTAGGATACTGATGTTAAATACTACCAGATTAGATGCGCTTCCTTTTGATTACGAAACACTGCTATTTTGTAATAGGTAAACAACTGCAAAGATGCAAAAGTAAACTACAGTCAGATACACTGGTATTAAACATTCTTCCAAGTTGTCCAGTTGGATCGACCAGAACTTCCGAGAAAGATGGCGTCTTACTTCGATACATCGTCTCAAGTATACTTGTCTACAACCCATGCATATCACAGAAGTCGGATCCCGGTTAACCTGTTCACATTAGCAGAGTCTACTCGAAGACCTAGTGTCTTGTTGGATGGTATTTAAAAATTGTACGAGCATTCAAGTTAAATAAGGGCATCGCCTAGTATTGGGTTTTGTAACTGGGTGCACTGCATCCCAACTATTTACTGGTATGCCTCCGAATGCTAGGCCGTGCACACATGGTGCCAGCTAGTCGTCTGCCACACCGAGTACTCTTTGCCGACGCTGCAGCCGATTTCTGCAAGATGCAAGATGGATAAACAGTCTGACGTACAGACATGAAGTCGCTCGCCAGGCAGTTGGCCATGATAGATCGGGTTCCTCTTCCGGGTTGGAGACCTAACGACTCACAGAGTCAGTGGCTGGAGACGTTAGGTGAGATGACGGTTAATTGGGTTCAGTGGGGGGAATGTTGTCGTTATCTGGCCCAGCTGTCTGTGAAGTAAGTGCACTTAATGAAGCGGGACAGTGAAAGCCGTAGAGAAGCTTTTTTCACCGAAGACGCCCGACTTTCACTTAAAGCTCGGTTGTTTGTTTGCAAGGTGTAGCACTTTAGTGTTAGAAGCTTGAATATGGAGGTAGCTATTTTTGACAGGTAGATCTCATCCCATCTCTCTGTCTTTTTTCTTCTCGGTCAGGGCCTTTTTTTCTTTATGGCTGGGTGGTAGCTGGGCATCAGTGTGAACCACTGATGTGTTGCCGTCTACAATGCTGATAACGATTAAGGACTATCCTGTGTGTTCATCCAAGTCCATTGAATGATGTAACCAGAGTTCCGGATCCCATAAGGAATTACACGTAATATTTATAAAAGCGCGTGTGTGATTAACACTGTTCACTGGCACACCTTTCTTCAAAAAATAACAAAGGACCTTGTTAACAAAGTTGAATGCAAAACAAGTGTCCAACGAAACAACACCTATAATCCTTGTGGTTCACTTCAAGCTTTCAAGCATACAACAGCTCAGAACAAATTTGTTTTTTTCAACCTTGTGGCTCTTATGAAATAAACACGAAATTAAAAAATGTGGCTTGAATTCACAGATGATTTGAAATATTGCAGTATTATTTACCCACACGTTTATACATGAAATGTTAGTCCTCACGCACTCATTCCGGTGTTTACTTTGAACAATACATCAGCAATCACGTTGAAGGGAGAGAGTGAGTTTACAAGAAAGCCTGACCAAAAATCAGAGCGGTGGATCCGTCGTGCAAACATCAAGATCTGTAGGTGTAAACATCAGTCACTTATCTTCGAATTTGTTATAGACATGGAGAAATTAAAATGTGTACGTATGAAATGACTGAGAATATTGAAAGAGTTAGTAGCCCAAGTTCTTTGTCCTGGTGCCTGAAATACAAATGACCAATAAAGTAAAGGACATCATCAGCAAGGAACGTCTCAAGGATGGCCAAAATTTCTGGCAATGTGAAATTCATCAGTCTACCTTAACAGCCGTTGAAGGTAAGAACATACATAGACGTTCACGTCAGTTGATGGACAAAAACTCGCCTGAACCCAAAAATACTGAAGCACGCAGACAACACATGTGTAGGTTCTAAAGAAAGCGATGGTATGTACACAAGAGCGGCTTGGAAACATGTTGTCCGTAGACGAATTAGCAGTTGGCACACTTTCAGGCTGAGCAGCTGTTACTACCGTCGAAATATCTCGAAACATGCATGAGTAAACACACGCTAATCACGTCCAGAACTGTCACATGTAAAGGATGACTTCACACCGTCCGTTTTCGCCGGCATGTCTCCAAAACAGTAGAGGCATGTGGCGGGGACGCCGTGTCAGCAACAGCGAAGTTCGCCGGCAGGACGGACAAGCTTTGTTGACCACTAGGTAGAACGATTTTGTTTCACAGAATTGGTTGGCTCGGACAAATTCTGTAAAAGCCAACTCGGCTTGCGACGACGTGTTTAGGTGTACGAGCGGGAAGTATGCTAGAAGCGACAGCTTGTTGGGCAGCGTAAGGCTTGCTTTAGGAGTATGACGGCACTCACGAGCAAGCTCACTCCCGTGGGGCGTTCCTAGCCTATTGATTGGGGTCTGAAGTACAGTGGTTGAAGACACTGCCTGGCAGAATAATAAGCAGTAAATATTCGTGTTGTGAATCTCGGCATACACGCATTAAATATTTACGTGCTTTTCTCCATATTTTCTCTTTCCGTATATTGATGAAATCGTCACTTTTCGTTAAACTCTGGAATGCGCCACAAGTTTTATCTATCAACAATCGTTATTTTTCTCGACTATAAACTATACTCCGCAAACTGATGTACACTTTTCGAGACGATTTAGCGCAAAAGCGTGCCGGACAAGTAAGTGAACATACTACCGGCCCTTTATTCACATATATTACTTCAGGTTGGAGTCTACAGTAAACTCCCTCAGAGTATCAGCACTAAGAGCGGAGTAAGTTAAGGTTGTCCGTTTCCGCCGCTTTTGTTCGGTTTCGCTGAGGACGAAATAATGGGGAAATGTCTACGACGTTCACAAAATGTCGGCATAGACATCCTACTTGATGGCAGACTGAGTGATTTCCATTATGCTGACGCCAAAATGCTACTGTTTGGAAATTACTGAACAGGACAGACAGTTTCATATGCCAGCTCAGGTTTTGTTAGGTACTTTGCAATGTGCTCTGCATCTTCAGAGTGCAAAGTGCTTCTACCAGACTACCGTGACTACGTATACCTAATGTTCGTTAACGAAATTATGGAAGTTGTTGACCCGTTTGTGCACTTAGGAAGTCGTATCAGCAGCGATGGAGGTAAAAGGAATGAAGTAGAAGCTCGGATTTCCAAGAAGAGGGCGATATTTGCCAACCTACGACATCTTTGGCGACCCCAAAGCTTAAGGGTATCGTATAACAGACGATGGGTACCAACAGGTAAGCAACGATGAGGTTATTAAGTGGAAATTTGGTAATGAGTTACAACCCTTAACTACGCACAGAACTAGACACTCAGGCCATGCACTAACAATGTCAAGCAGTTTTCTGCTAAAAGGAACACTTCGTAGATGCCACGGCCGACTGGCATAGAGTGAACAAATTATGACCTGGCGTACAGAATTGAAGCCAATCATCAAAGGGTTAGGCACTGTAGGTTGGGTTAGTCTCCCGGAAACTCGCAACTCAGAGAGTGGTAGCTAATCGAGTTCAGTGGAAAGAATGATGTCGTCATGTGGCCGGGTTGTCTGTGAAGTAAGTGCACTTAATGACACGGGACAGCTGAAGACGCTCAACTTTCACTTACAGCTCAGCTGTTTGTTTTCAAAGTGTATGCACCCTGACGTTGAATGCTTTAGTTTGGACGACTTTCAGCACGCAGATTCTACTTCTCTCCTAGTTATGGCTTGCCTATTAATCCTCGGTTGTGCGGAAGTCAAGCATCAGTGCAGACCAGTGATGTATTGTTGTCTTTATGAGGGCCCTGGCTGACTTATTAAGCAAAGTGAGTGGGTGTCGCCTGCCTGACTGGGGTCCTCATGATCACCCAAATCGTTGGCTAGAAACGTGATCCGAAGGGGCAATGCACCGCAACCAATGGCGTACCTGCATTCATACTCTTCCCAACCCTCCCACCTAATCTTCCTTTACTTATCTTTTCTCACCTTTTCGGTGACACTTCTTTTTCTAGGATATTCCAACTCACTGTTGAGGTGAGCAGCGACCCGAGCCACAGTATCTCCTGTTCATGTTCATGGCTGTTATGAGTACGACGATGTCTTTAATGATGATGGTTATACATAACCCAAGAGTTTGCTCCTTTTGCTTCGACACAACTGCCACTTTATGTAACTAAATGGGGTTAATTAATATGCTGAATAAAACGCTTAAGATTAACGAGGTTGGAAGTAAATGTCAATACCAATAGATCGCTACGGCTCGAACGAGTGCTTCATATGTAACTACTTGGCTCAAAACTATAGATACGTAACCCGATACCCGTTGGAACAGGTAGCCAACTCAACGCGGAGGCGCAGATAGCTGAGTAAGCTTTGAAGATGCAACGTATCTTTCCGGCTGTAAGCTTAAGAGTTCCAAACACAAATCGAAATCGGTGGGGTTAGTATGGGATTTTACTACACCATGAATATGCTACTCTACTTCTCGCTCCATTCGTTTTGTAGTGCAGGGCACTACATCTGCCTTGGTGCTAACGGGGATACGTTCAACAGAGAAACACGCTTCTGTAGTGACCAGTTCTGTATTTAAAAGAATGTGCGAATTCTATAGACAGTACGGCACTTGACAGTCACTCCTTTAACTCCTATAGCAGTCAATACTGTAAGACGAATAAAGATACTGTTACATCCATACAGCATCCACCTTGCTAGGGTGACTAATGTTCCCGTTCTAAAAAGATGGCGGTTGTAAAGAAGGAGCATTGCATAAAAGAATACAAGGCTGCAAACACCATTCCGTAGAGGATGCGCAGAAATGTGGGTCCAGTGGGTGAAAATATTTGACTCCATACTTAAATCTAATGCTTCGTGAATAGAATCTGCTGAAGTAATGGGAACCCTAATGCAAAGCATGCGGTGAACATAGTTCACCGAAACTTGACACTAGCAACAAAAGCAGAAGCGAAATTGAAACGGATGGCATACCCACTCTCATAACGTGATGTTAATGAAGCAGGAACGAGATTCGACAAGATATCTAGTTAGTCAAAGTTGCAAAGTTTGTAATCATGACACTTAGAATCAGATCCCAGGCTATCGTCACAAACATTTCGTGCAAATGGGAATCCGAATGCATCTATAGCCCGCAAGGTGTAACGAGCGAAACTGCGTCCAATTTTTGTCGGATAAAAAATGGCTTTAAAAAACCAGTATATTGCTGTAGTTGCAAGTAGGTTATTAACTAAGAGGCTCGACGAACACTTGGTGACCCCGTTTTATGCTACACAGCTAGGAATATCGCTCACCTCTAAGCCAGTCGTACGCCCTCCGTTCAAAGGTTGTTTTGCATCTGCTCGTTACCTTGTTCCTGTGCAGCCAGATACACTAGTGAGAATGTATGAATATGGATCAGGTTGATTGACCACAGAATAGTAACGCGCAATTTTAACCTACCCGGCCGGCCATGATCACAGAGTTAACTCTGGATTTCAAACCTATTTACTATGTTACACATTTTTACACTAACAGATCAAAGTGATGTAACTTGGAAGCTAAAGGGGCTATAGCGATCAGTCCATAAAGCCCATCTCTGCGGGCACAAGAAGTTCGTTGTCCAAGTATTCAAACTGCCACCGCTTATCGTTTCCGCAGAAGATTAAGTACTAGAGTAAGTTCGTCCGTAGGTCCAATTTTTTTTTAATTCACAGTGTGTTAGAGCACATCTAATCCTACCTTGACTGCAATCCTATTGAACGTTGTTTGACCCGAAGATGGTACACCCAAAACAAGCGTTTTTATCAAGTTTTCTCATCTAAGGTGTCACAGCAAGAAAGAAAAAAGACAGTTTACACAAGCACGATAGAGGAAGTTACAACCCGACCGGGAAGAATACAAACTATGCTCGTTCAGCCTGCCAGCTTAATTGATTATGTTTAAAAAGACAAGTAGGCAGTTAACGTTAATCACAGGTGTATCAGGACAATCAGTAATTTTATTAGTCAACACAAAGAAGTGCTGTTTTCTTTGTTGTGATCTAAATAACTTCCGAAGAAAGCCTATATATAACCGAATTTCTATTAGCCATTCGCCTCAGTAATTACAGAGAGAAGGAGGCAATTAGACACATACTGCATCACTTCAAGACCAAACCGTAATTTCTTAATCTAGGCAGAGCTGGTGTAATCTAAAATTTGATGAATAACAATAAATCAGGCAATAAAATGCAATGAAAGCCTTATACAGGATTCCTTACAGACAGGCGAAAGCAGTAATACTAACGACAGTCGTGACAGCTGAAACAGTCAGCGTTCAGCGGTTTGAGCCGTAGCTATGTGCCAAGAAACCATTGTAGTTAAAGTGCGGTTTCAGGATTTCGAAACAACTTGGGAACAACCGGAAGTTTACTCTATTAGTGACGTCTCACTACTGAAGCCTCTTCTTCTACTTTGTTCAGTTGCTTATATCTAGTCCGCCCTAGATACTCCCAAGTTTATGACTGGTTTATTTGGTCTGAAAAAGTTTCCTTGTCAAAATTGAAACGTCACCAGTGAAACAAGTTATCGGTTGCTCATAAGTTATGAATACACAGTTGGTCTCAAGCCTATTCCAATTAGTACGGTTTCAGAGCTTACACAAGGAGACAAGCATCACCATGATATACACCAGGTCACAAATAGGTTGTGTGGCATTAGAATGGTCCAGCCCAGCTGTAATCGGTCGAAGTAACCGAAGTTAGAACCAGTAATCGTGTGAGTGATAATTTGTATCGCTATCATAGCACTACCTTGAGTTAATTCCTACCGTCAATGACTGATGAAAGCGAATATGTCCATGATCCAAATTGTCATACATCTGCGACGCAGTCGAGATATCACACTGTGTCGTGTTCCTCTCTGACAAAAGCTAACATAGTGCCGTCTTATTGTAAAAACTACGGTTGACGGATAACTGATTAATTGATTAACTTAACTATACCATCAGCAAAGGCTTGAGAGCAAATAAGTGAGAGAAATATTCGCCCTTGTCTTGTGTTTCCGATGTTACAGCAGAAACCTTCAAGCACTTCAAAACGCAATGTGAGGGTGTCTAGCGCTACTTGTTGAATAATGCTAGAGGGTGACGAAAAATGGGAGAACAAGTCAAGTAACCTGGACGTATAGATTACCTATTGTAGGTTTCTTTCAAATTGGACTCAGAAGAACAATTAAAGGAATGGATTACGAAAATGCGAAAGGAAGTGACAGAAAACTCCACTATTTAGTGGAGGAAGTTGGTGGTATTGGGGTGTGTGGAGAAGTGAATTACGGGTAATCCACAGCTGGATGGCCATCCAACCAAAAACCACTCGAAACCTGGTTCAGCATGAACCAATTGGCATTGTCAGCTGTGGTTGGCACATCTGTCACTCCCCCCACACAAACACCCCTACTATTTGTCAACTTGTTTGAAAAACAGCCCGAGTTGGTCAATAAACTTCAATGTAAAAAAACTTGAAATAGTCCAGAACGTATGCTTAAATAACAAGCTCATAATCTACAGTGCAAGAAATTTACTATTAGCTATAAGCTGCATACTGTCAAGCTGCCAAAACCCAGATGAAAAAAATAGATATTCAAGGTATAATGAGCACTATACAATAGCAAGGTATAGTTTTTAGGAGTAAATAAAGGCATTTACAATCCTAAACATGCAGTATACTTCAACAAAACTTTTCACTACAGAACTAATTTAACACTGGGTTAATGCATACACCAAAATTTGCGAGACGTCGAAGTTAAACGAATCCTTCAAGGAATAATTTGACAAATAGTAACAAAATGTAGAGTGGGACAGCGCAAACAAAATGGAACAAACACTCAGGAGAAACCTCTTGAGGAAACCTGGAAAGGATTAAAGAATGGTCTACCCCGTCAAACTATGCAAGATAAAAATAAAGGTGATAAAATTCAGTTCATGCCTTCCAACTAAAATAAGCGCGAAAGCAATGTATTATTAGTGGATATCATTATGTGTGAGTGACTGGCCTTCAAAAAAAACAAGTGCAATTCAATCAGGTGATCAAATGTAAAGACGCGAGCGTTCTTCCGCTATGTAAAAACGCTGATATCTTCTAACATGTAAATACTAATATCACTACACCTTTTAGAAACGGTGGGCTTATTTTGGTCTGCATCTTGCAAGTCATTATGGATAAATTAAAAGTATGAAACGACTTAAACATGCTCTCATTACAATGACAGCAGTGTCGGTCAAGTATATTCTAAGCTGACAGGATATCATAAAAGTTCTTGCTTCAACACAACTAACAAAACCGCCTAACGTGGATCTGTCTGCAAAAGACGGCAGTGTGGGTCTACATAAATGATTTTGTGACACAGTAAAAGTAACGTGGTGTTCACAGTACTCATGAAGTTGTCAAATTCGATTTTTAATTTTCACATATTCACAAGGCTAATAATCAAAAAGCAATCAGGTTGAGGGCTCTCAAATAAATCATTCGCATGCCTTTGTAGTCTTTAACATCTAAAAAAATGTACATATGCTGATGGTGACCCTATAATGATCCGCATCTTAAAACGGCGGATATAGACAACGAAGAATTAAAACCCAGGTGCTTGTGTACCCGGGTAGCCATCTATTCTAAGTTTGAGTATACGACCTCGAGTTCACAAAGTTGTGTAACAAAAGCCTCAAGCTACCTTGAACTGTAATTAAGACTGACGGTAACTTTTGGATTCTCCTATCTGACATATGATGCTCGTGAAGATCATAACCGCATTCTCAGTGAGACTTAGCTCCACTTGAATCAAATTTCGAATCACAAAAATGGGGTTCTCATCACAACATTAATCTGTTTCATAGTTATTGCCTCAAAATATAACTGTGAATGATGAAACCGCGACAATAGAATACCTTGATGGAGGGATGATACATCTGTGAACGCTGTTAGAACAACCAAAACGAGTTAGACTGAACTACAAGATATTACTGTAACATATTACTGTAACATAACATAATATAGTTAAGTAGAAGTAGACAAAGTGCGTGTTTTCAGGCAGATTAAGTCGCTTCATGTACAAAAAGTAACACCGGATATAAATAAGCTCCTGAGTTTAAATATTTGACCAAATTAACGGCCACCTAAAACCAAGCCGCCAAGAAACTGCTCGGAAGTAACAGCAAAGACGGTATACGCAATACAATTTTGGAGCGCACGTAATACTACACCATGAAAGCAACAATTACTCTAGCCCAATATTAATCAATGTTATCATAAGTTTACCGAGTACTATAAACAGATTTATCGAAACAACATATAGAAACTTACACAAAGAGGAGTGTTGGTGTTTCCATTTGCACACTAAGTTAGCAACTAGATCATATTTATTAAGCAAATCAAAAGTAATTTCGAGTATTGAACACTGCGAACAGCCTAAATAGAACCTCAAGATAGCTCAGTAATTGTATGCATTTCTGGCTTAAACTCGCGTTATGGCATCAAACGTATACTGACGTTCGTCAAACACCACTTCTTCAAACACTTCTCAAACATTTTTTAAACAACACTGCATAGAAACTGCCAACAGAGTAAAAACCTATTAAAGACACATTTTACTTACTGTTTTCTTAGCCACCATAAAATCCTTTCGAGGTTTCGAATCGATGCACTTGAGAAACTTTTTCACTTCACATTTTGTCCATTTGTTTGATGCAGGAACGTAATTCGGGAGGTCATCAATGGCGTTTGATACACTGTAGTTATGCCAATGGAGCAATACCATAGCTGCTTCATGGTTATATCTGAAACAATCATAAAACGTATTAATGAAAACCAGTGAAACAGAAAGAAAGGGAAGCAGAGTGACGTCAGTGAGAGGCAGACACATACTTATAGGTTTCGGCAACCTTCAGATATTCATTCATTTCCGATTCGGAGGGTCGCTCACTGTCGGACCACATTTTGACTTCGTGAATGGTATTATCCAAATTTTCATAACTGTGGTCCACATCCTTCAAATCAGGAATGTCGGCTTGAAACCCTGGTCCCACACGCGAACAACATTCTGAAGTAAATAAATCATATATTACAATAAGTATGCAATAGTTATAAGGAATATCATTAGCGATGAAACCACAGCTGCGTGCTAGCAGAAAAAAAACCGAAAGCAATACTATTTGAAATTAACGATTAAGTAACACAGTCGATTATGACAAACGCCAGAAATTTACCCTTTTGAGTTCGCTGTGTTTTCGATGACTTTTGAGGTCTACATGCACTCTGACGCTGACTCATACGGAATGTCCTTGGAATAAATGCTGATGCAAAAATGCACTTATAAGCAACACGGAATCGGTATCAAATTTGTGAATTTTTATTTTGACCTTGAATATGCAGATAAACAAATTTATCATTTCTTTACTTTTTGACTAACAGATACATCCCTAATACCATAGTGTTAGAATCGCATGATTGATCCATAAGATTGATGACGTTTGCCGAAAATCGCTCCATTTTTCGAAGGGAGCTATATAGTGGTTAAACTGGTTTACACGTTAGACTGGTTTCAGTTGATCTATTCATACAGTAGGCTGGTTGTTGATCTAGAGATTCATTCGGGTGTAAGTTAGTCATATCGCGACCTTACAGCTGGGGTATGAATCCGGGTACACATTTCCAGGAAAGCCGTGAAGATAGAACCAAAAACGCTTCGACCAATGCGACAAGTGACTGAGATAAAGGTGCAGTATGAGGCATTTGATGGGGAGATTTTCTGGGTCTCAACTTGGTTATTAATAGGGAAACAATGGAATGGACCATCCGCGTTGAAAACGTTAGCAGATGGGTGGTATTCAGTAGTTGGACCTTGAACAGTCTGGCAGAAATAACAAAAACACATGCAGGCTAACGAACATGAGGATCAATTCACGAAAAACCCGTAGGGGATAT
Organism: Paragonimus skrjabini miyazakii; assembly: GCA_014338405.1. NCBI lineage: Eukaryota > Metazoa > Platyhelminthes > Trematoda > Plagiorchiida > Troglotrematidae > Paragonimus > Paragonimus skrjabini miyazakii. The sequence goes on from JTDE01002474.1 coordinate 59,418, forward strand.
ACCCAGTACAAAGATATAAACGCCATTGGTCACTTCAAAATGCAGCCGCTGAATAGCTCACTATAGTCAATTTCGATCTAAGTGGAACAGGAGCACCAATGAGACGAGACGCGCGCACCAAAAGAGTATTGCTGAGCGGAATCAATTCAAACAAGTGGTGTTCATTCTGTACAAGGAAAAGTGGTGCAGGCTGTGTATAAAAATAAAGCGGAATAAGAAATTGTGTGCAGTATTTTATAAAACTCCCACCAAAGCGTTAAAAGAATGGAAACGCTCGATAAAAATGAGGAAATGTTAAGCGCAATACTCTTTGAAAACTGCTGGCCATCTGACTGTTCGGCCTGAGC
>JTDE01002474.1:59864-76127 GCA_014338405.1 Paragonimus skrjabini miyazakii
GCACCAAAAGAGTATTGCTGAGCGGAATCAATTCAAACAAGTGGTGTTCATTCTGTACAAGGAAAAGTGGTGCAAGCTGTGTATAAAAATAAAGCGGAATATGAAAATATGTGCAATACCCCATAGAACTCCCCATAGAGCGTTGGAAGAATGGAAACGCTCGATAAAATGGAGAAATGTTAAGCAAAACAATTTTTGAAAACTGTTTGTCACCTGACCGTTCGGCTTGAACGCGTGCGGGGAAGGTAAACAGGAATTTTCGGGTTAAGCTGAGGAATGTGTTCCTCGTTACGCAAGGGCTGGTTGGATTGCGAGTCACCAGGAGTAAAATCGATATAAGAAATGGTGGGAGGATCTAAGTGAGGTTCGACATGAACAACTTTAAGTCTATCAATACGCACTGTATCGCAGGATACATTTCGAGCTTTCATAAAAAACTTGGGGAATCGTTACATCACATGGAATGATCTGGAGTATAGCTTTTGAAGACAGGCTTTAGCAGCGTCGACTCGAACGGAAACAAAATCACGAGTCCAGATCGGAGTGCTTTAGTTCTTGTCTGGTGTTTAGCCAGGTGGGCTGGGGCAGGATTTTTGCCATGGATTACTTCAACGGTTGTACGAAGGTGGTGGCGTCAAAATTAATTTAGCCGGCATTCGATTCGTAGAATAGTTCACCAGGGGGGCAAAGTGTCGTACCGTAAACTAATTTCGCGGTCATTCAACTAGTGTCTTCCTTTACAGTCGATCGAATTCCAAGCATGATAAGGGGCAAATTATCGGTCCAACGCTGGCGGTCTAGTTGGACTTTTAAAGCGGTTTCCAACTGACGATGAAAGCGTTCGACCAGGCCGTTTGCTACCGGATGGCATGTATTGTTTTTGACGTGCTTGACTCCGAGTTACCGGTTGAAGTCTCTGAACAGTGCTGATTAAAATTGTGTGCCTCTATCAGTAGTTACCATAGCTGGAACACAATAGTTTGAGATCCATCCGTCAATGAACGCTTGCGCGACTGTTTCGGTATTTGTGTTGGGGAGAAATATTGCCACTGGCCATCTGGTGAAACGGGCAACCCACGTCAAGATATACCGATAACCTTTTGAATACGGCGATGGCCCGACTATGTCAACGTGGACATGACTGAAACGTGCGTCAGGGTTAGCGAATGTGCTGGGAGCCGTGATGGTACGCTGATGGACTTTGCTGCGTTGACAGTCAAAGCAAGTTCTCACCCATTTTCGTAAGTCCTTCTGCGTGTCCGGCCACAAATATTGGTTTGAGATCAGCTTGACAGTAGCACAAACGCTGAGATGAGACAGACATTGGAGAGTATTAAAAACGGAGCTTTTAAAGTTTACTGGTGCAAATGGACGAGGGCTGATAGTCGTTGTGTCGCATATGATTGTGCTTACGCAGTTGGTTGCGGGTAACTCGCGAAATTTGGGGGAGGGAGAGATGCAACACTGCTGCAACTCTGGGTCGTTGTCTTGTTCTCCCGCCATTTCTTTCAAATCAGTGGTGTTAGTTCGATGTACACCACTTAAAGTAACCCTAGACAAGGCATCGGTGGTGGTGTTTTCATCTCCCGCGATATATCGTATGTCCTTTGCGAACTGGGAAATGTAGTCCAACTGTCGAATTTCTCTCGGGGAATAACGGTCGGGCTTGGAGTTGAAAAAATAAATAAATAAATAAATAATAAATAAATAAACAATAAAATAAATAATAATAAATAGGACAGCAAAACATCTGCCTTCCAACACGTGATGAAAGTGCCCAATAGTGAAAAAGATAGCCAGAAATTCGCGACCAAAAATACTGTAGCGCGTTTGCGCTAGTTGAAGCTTGCGGGAGAAGAATGACACAGCTGGACTTGGCCGTTCACGTTCTGTTGCAGAACCGCGCCGACAACTGGGTATGTAAAATGAAATCCTAATCTTCGCCTACACGCATGTGTGCCAGAGTCGTCTTCAGCTGCGAGAAACGCCGCCTTAGCCGGAGGTGGCAAAATGAAATGTTTGGGGTTAGCTTTTAACAAATCCGCAAGGGGTTTCAACAATTCCTAACAGTGCAGGATAAAACATCAGTAGTAGTTTACAATGCCCAGGAACCGAGGGGGTTTCTCTGGAATTACAGTGGTGGATAATCTTTAAGGGTAGCTATTTTTTCTGGCAGAGTTGCAATACCGTCACAAGTGATTCAGTGACCTACAAATTCTATAGAGTCTACTCCAAACACGCACTCCATTGGATTTAGGGTTACGCCATACTGATCAAAACGTTCGAAAACTGCACGGAGGTGTAACATGTGTTGATGTGCATCTTTGCTCGACAGTAGAATGTCATCAATATACACAAAACAAGGTGCAGACCTCGGGGAACTTGGTACATGAACCTCCTAGAAATCTGAGCTGCATTTCGCAACCCAAAGGGCATTCGGACGAATTTGTACAGTCCGAACGGGGTGGTGGTTGCCGTCTTTTCTATGTCTTTTGGGGCAGCAGGAATCTGGTGATATGCCCGCACCAAATCAACGCCGATGAATGGATGTTGTACATTTGCATCGGTAAATGTCCACAGGAATTGCCGACGAAGACCTAGGTCGAGAGGGAGTAGTTCTTCTCCGTATGCCTGTATGGCGGTGCGATTAGCGGCTTGTGGGGTATACGACACCGGTTTGAGGTTAGGTTCATCACCACTGGGTGGAATAATGCTAACATCAGCGCCCGTATCAGTGAGGAAATTGAGGGACGTTGAACCGTCGAATACATAAAACAGACAGCATCGGTACGGACCAGTGACAGCCGTCGCCATTACTGACTGGCTTGGTCGTTTCCCGTCCGCTTTTGACCATTCCGAAAAGAGCATGGCTGATTGCAACAACGTGCACGCGTACCAAATCGACGATGTTAATAACACACACTCCTAATGAACTGTTGTGTTCGCGACCTGCTTCGCGGGTGGGACTTTAATCGTGTTGGTGACCATTTCTCCGCCAGCAGTTTCGCTAGAGTTGCTAGCTGCAAGGACATACGTGAAAACTTCTTTCTCGGGTTTGAGACGTCTTACTGGAGGGTATCGCGGTTGCAAGACGCTTGCAGTTGAGCTACTTGCTGAGGAACGTAATTGTGATGCACCTGGTCAGCCAAATTTGCTAATCTAGTCAACAATGTATCCTTCTTTAAAACAGCCAATGTGTGGCGGAGCTCGCATGGGAGCTTCTGAAGCCACAACTTTCGCAACACCGGTTCGTTAACAGTCTGTTTGTTCGACAACTAAGTCATGTGTCGAAGCAACTGTGAGGGAGTGCGATCTCCCAATTCGACACCGGCAAGGAGCTTGCGGAGATTGTCTTCGTCAGAACTGCCATCTTGTTAATAATGGCTAATTCGATGACATTACGGCTTCTCAGCTGGACGCTCATAAACAATATCCGCAACTTCTGCAGCCACGGTGTCAGGTAAGTTCGCGACAACGTAGTTATACGTGGTGCGCTGTGAGCGGATTCACCGGAAGTCAAAAATAACTTCAGTTTGTGCGAACCTCAGTGTAGGGTTTCTACTGCTAAACTCAGGGAGTTTAATCGTGACAACGCTCTCCGAAGAAGTAGTTTCCTGTTCAGTATTAGAATGCATAGTAATGAAGAGAGCGAAAATAGATTCTTGGGGAGGACTATAGAAGCAAGACTGCCAAATGTATAAAAATTTGGCAATACGTGTGATAAAATTAAACACTCGAGCCCAACAATTTGTAGGGGATTAACCCAATTCAAAGGCATAAGGGCCACTAGCCAGTTCAGAATGCAGTCGCTGAATAGCTCACTATAGTCGATCTCGATCTATGTGGGACAGGAGCACCGATGAAACGAGACGCGTGTGCCAAAAGAGTATTGCTAAGCAGAATCAATTCAAACAAGTAGTTTTCATCCTGTAAAAGGAAAAGTGGTACAAGCTGTATATAAAAATAAAGCGGAATATGAAAATATGTACAATATTCTATCAACCCACACAGCGAAAAATAGGATAAAATAGATTGCATAGATGATTAGGGTCAATTTTGGGGGTGGTTGTTAGAATGGCTATTCGAGTCTATCGTTGAGTGCCAATCTTTTTTCCTGTGTGGTTCAGTTTACGTCGTGCAATCTTTATTTCATTCGTTAGCATAGATTTAAGGTTAAATTAGATAATTATCATAAAATTGTAGTGGCCAGCGATCGTGTGGCTTCTCTAAGGATCCCGGCTGCGACTGTGTTTTTCCGCTTGTTTGTTCTGTACGCATGATTCTTTGTATGCCTGCAATGGGAGGCTTGATATAGACTCAGTGCTACTTTCTTCAGTCGCGCAACTAATTGCACGCAGCGAATGCTTGCTCTCTTCCTAACGACTCATCTATTATTCTATTCTTCAAGGTCGTTTGACCCTAACCTTTTCAGGCGTTGTAAAACGCACTCGAAGGTTCCACGCATTTTATCGCCTGGCGCGCTTTCGAGCGCCGCCGAGTGGGCTGTGGCCCATCTTGCGCTTCTCTTCCTTTTCCTCTTGGTTGCTGCCGTTGGTCCCAGAATAGGCTAAAATTAACTGCTTATCATATTTCCAAATATTGCCGGAAATATACGGTTTGTTTCCAAACCCTGTTGCCTTCTTTAGTTCGATGCCTGTTGGGACTGTGTTTCGATTGCTTTTCAGGAAAGGTGTTTTAAATTGTTAGTGGACGAGGGTCTAGCGCATACCGACTTGTCCATTACAAAATTTTACCTCCTTTGGCTGTTTGTTAAGACTGATCTCTTTATATCCTTTTTCTGGGATTTATTGCGAGCATATTCAGTTCCCTCCCCATATTTATATTTGTGTACTTCACCATCATATTTTTGTATTTCTGTAGCGAACCTATTCGTTTTTGTCAACTAGGTTAGAGTTGCGAGTGCCATTTTTACTCTTTTTGTTCCCAACTTTTGTATGTACATTGAACGGGTAGAGATACCGACAACTGCCCCGCGCGCTTGAACGTACGACCGCGCTGCGTGCATGCTTGTCACTCCGCTCTGTTACCGTTTCGCATTGGTATCCGGTTACTCTCGCGTTGACCGCGCAGGTCAGCAATGTATTCTTGGTATACTCGCCGTATTATTATCAGCCGGTTGTCCTCAGTTCGCTCGATCTTACATTATCATTAGGTTCAATTTTCTTAATAATTCTGTCTTATGCTTGGGTATAGAGTTGAAGTAGTAGTTGAATTTCTAGTGTTGATTTTGTTAGGGTCAGTTGCAGTATTTTTGAGATTGTTTAGCTCCTTCTGATGGGTGTTGAAAGGTGGCTCAAATAATCTATATTACTGTTGTTTATTCCAACCTCATCTGCTGCTACCGACTTCCTTACTCTTATTCAGTCTGAGACAGGTAAAATTCCAAATGCCAGTATTAGACACTTTCCTTTAACAGTTTTTTGGTAACTTGAATCGCATCATTTCTTGGTACGCGAGCAGTCGTTCCGGCCTGACCCAAACAATGACCATTTGGTTAATGAGTTCAGCTCCGTTTTATCATCCTTCCTTATTCAGAGGTGCCTATTTATCGATTTTCCTGTATGGGTACATTTTTTGTTCAATTTCTTAGGATAATCAGACTGCACGTGACTCGGTGTGAATCTGGATCGCCAGCAAACGATTCAACATACAGGGGCAGGAATTGTTCATTTTCTTGTTCTAGTGAACTTGCGAAGGCGTCCAGTGCTGCGACGACAAAAGGAGTTCTTCACTTCAGTGGGTGATTGTGGGGTCATTAAGTAAAGGGTAAGGATTCCATGTTATCGGTGTCATCGGAATACAACAAGTATATAGCAACCATCGACACCCACGAGTTTATCCTCTCATTGAGAAGGCGTGAAACAAGAATAAAGCGCGCGACTAACATAAGTTTGTTCCCTAGATTCTACACTTTCAAGTAATAAGACCGATTGCAAATAAAATTACCGTAAAGCAAAAGCAAATAATACTGATGGTAAACAAAGATAAGAGCTTGACTGAATTAGCCCCATGTGAACGGTAGTACTAATACCGCCCACTCAGACGAATTTTTCACAATAGACAACACTGAGTAAACTTCCTCTTGAATTCCGTTACACCATCCCATGGTCCAGCCATTGGGTTTCTTAGTTTCCCTTCGTATCAGGTGTTCCACAGTTCTACCAACAGGCTCTTAAAGCACCCCTGAACTTTCGCAAGTACCTTAGCGTCTTTTCCAACATTCCGGTCCCGGGACTTCACACAGTATTCTAGATGTGTCCTCACATGATTTATAAAGCAGCAAAAGCGCTGCCGATTTCCTTGAGGCGGAAGTTCTCCACAACACCTACCGCATTCCATCCTCTTTATTTACTGTCCCCAGATACTGCTTGGAGGCTTCAAAATTCCCCCATAATCATTTCCTAGTATTTAGTTTCCAAGACTCCTCCTCTCTTTTCCCACCAAAAAAACCTGGTCAACTCTGGCTGCTTTACAGCAAGCAGCCCGCCGCACTTGTATACCACGTGAACAATATTCATATCTTCTCGCATGCCAGTGTTATATGATAACACGAGCACAGACGTCCGTGAGTTCAATCATAGGTCGTAGCGTCGTGACTATAAGGTGCACTTAGTCTGACTGTCGAGCATAGACCTCAGTGTGTGATCTCTGGAGAGCCTATGAAAACCTATAACTTTACCCAGTTCCTGGCCACCATATTTCAAAACCATCTTGTGCACGATTACAATGAGCAGTAATTATGGAAATCAGATCACAAGGATTAACGCTCGCATTATGCTTATAAAACGCCTATTGAAATCGTGTGTACTTGCCCAAGGTGGCACTAAATATCTGGTGTTCCCAGTTCCACGTGGTTTTGATTATATAACCTAAAATTTAAGTCAGCTGTCGGCAACTGTTTCATAAATTATCGAACGCACCACTTGAGAAAAAGTTTTGAAAACATGTTGTGCATGTTCATTATTTTTTGTTGCTTAAACTCTCCAAATTAACCAAAGTCCAACGTTCAGCTACCTCGACAACGTATTTCTTTATCAAAATATCGCATTTTCTTAACGACTCCGGTAAAAAAGTTCAACACATTAAAAGAAACCCATTTATTACAGCAAAATGGGCACATTTTATCCTTTCTAAAATACTCCGTCAATTACCATTCAGGATATAATAAAACCCACGTATTAACTGTCTACTCTTGTGGGCATTTACCACTTGCGGATAGCTTTCAACGTTATCAGGAGCGCCTACAAACTTCACATCATCAATAAAGATGTAGCAGGAATCCTTCATGTTTTGGTAAGCTCGCTGACATATTTTAAAAGCGGTAGTGGTCCCAGCACTGATCCTTGAGGGATTTCATTAATTATCACAAGCTCTGTGTATCCTTTTCCTGCTATACCTACGCAAAAGACCCGGTTCCTCAGGAAGTTCTGCGGTCGTCCAAGTATTTTCGGAGAAATGCAGAATTCTCTAGCTCAAGGATTACTAATCAGTAGCGCACTGAATCAAATGTTTTCTTTAAATCCAAATAACAATCCATGACCCTCTTTTCCTTGCCCAAGCTTTCGTGATCCCCTCAAGGAAACAAACCAGATTGGTGAAACAAGATGTACGCTGCACGAATACAACTTCATCCGCGGAAGGAAGATTAGTCCTAACGAGCTGTTTCAAAAACCTATCTCCAATGATTCCTTCCGACGGTCTCACAAATAATAATACCATACTTACTGGTGGGTAATTTGTCACCCCATGCATTTTCGACCATCACACTTTAGACAGGTGAAGCCCAGACCTTCCTCCAGTCATACGGGAAGGTGGCATTTTGGAGTGTAAGATTGAACAGCAGAATGGTAGGTGTATGAAAAACATCGCCTAATTGTCTCAGTATACATTCATGGATACTGTCTGCCCCCACCGACTTAATATCATCTAGGACATCCAAACACTCCCTGACTTCATCCCATCCCATTTCAACTTACTCCATCATGATTTGATTGTAGTCATGGTTCTGAGACCAACTATGATGAGCACAGAGTCTGGAATATGTAGCACCTCAAAACACTTGCGTAAAGCCCCGTTTTTCGCAGCGATGATTCTACAACATAGCCCCCAGTTACCGAGATGCTTTTCAATTCCTCCCTACGCCTCCAGTAGCTTGGACATAGCCAAGAAAGGCCTTAGAGTTTTCACGATGATTCTCCGTTATATTCGTTTTCAACTTGGTCGTATTTTCCTTCTGCATCCCAGAATTCTTTTTCCGGCTGTCTTGTATCAGAAAAACCCGATGCGCTTGTTTGAGTATTTTCCGCTTGTGCCTCTGTGCTCTTTCAGTCTCACCTCCCACCGCGGAGGTTTCCCTTTATGCCGATTACATTTTAATGGGGCATACACGACGGTCAACTGTACGAGATTTTCTATAATTATGGCTCAAAATTTGTTGACACCGCTTGTTCCATGAAAAAAACCTACCTAACCTAATTGGTTCCCATATGACCCTAGTCGCCAGGTGCTCGTGCGCTTGATGTATCCATGGCATTTGACAGTGAGTTTGGTGTAGCCAATTAATCTGCAGACGTGTGACTCCATGGTCACTCTTGAACAATAAACGTCACGACCTCCAAGTCAAAAATGGCATTATGGTTATACTTTATGACGAGGTACAAAACTGTGGCAAGCTATGTGTCGCTCCACCTAGCGATCTAACTGACAAGCTGACTTGATGCCTTTTAATTTGGGAGCCCTGACATTAACTTACAAAACGTATCACTGACAACATGCTCCGACCTCCAACCTACCGAGGGAGTACTTAAATCTCCCATTATAAAAGGTCGTGAAATGTGTAATTGTTCTCCAATAGAGCTCAGGAGCTGCTCAATCTCTCCTCGAGTAGAATGGGAGTTCTGTGAGCGCACAACTGCAGCAGCAGCCTTTTTTTACCACGCGACATGAAAAAACTCAACAATGGACTATTTCCCCATTCAGCTCCGTTCCTTGATGATGTTCACAATGCTGCGCTGTTGACAGCTGAACATCCTGACCCGCTCTACCATCTTGCTTACATACCTAGTGGATCAAGGATCCACGATGGGTAAATGCCACCAACGTGCATACCTTTCGCAACCAGGTCTTCGGAACCGCAACATCTTTCTTCTCTAGTCTCCCTGGAAGTTCACTTCAGTCATTCCTCATGCTACCAGGATTGCCATAGTAAACACTCAGGCCTCTCAGTAATGCTCTGTTTCGACTTCATTGAATCACGGAGCAGTCAGTGGCTCAGGCCTTTTACCTGAACAATTCATTTATTTCGTGCGTAGGGTCTTCTACTCTCTCTTGGTTTTAAGAAAATGGGCCTTAATTCCACGCGTTGTAAAACTTCTCCAATGGCAGCAAGTCTCCCACGTACCCCCACTGTCATCTAGTTCTGCGTGTGGCCATATCATCTGCACATGTGTTCTCAACCGTTCAAAGAACTGTCGCTCCACGGCGACATCACGCTACCGCTGAGACGGTTAGCATTCTTACTTCCTGCAGCGTCATCGGGAATCACCTCAAATAGCTGTGCATATCTATCCCGCCACCGCTAGAAACCTATCGTTGTGCCTCGGGCTAGCAAGCTCGACAACCATGGGTATGAGACTACACTTATTCACATCCCACGGCAATTGTGTGGTTCGCCGGTATAGGGTTTCAAGGCCGAAACGAGTAAGAAACGGTCATTTGGGCGCAAAAAGAGATTTTTCAAATGTATCGCGAAATACTGAGATGCATAGTCCGTAACATATATATACACTTTATCCAGTACAACAGTTGCACTACGATGAGAAAAATCGGTTATGCTAAAAAATTGCTCATATTCGCGCATCTGTTGAGAAAAATGTTTTGCCTTTTTTTCGATGAGAGCCTGTTGGTCTTCGCAACCGATTTTGCATTCCGAAAATGCTTCCATCGGAATTTTCATAGTGGAATACATACTTCCGTTCTGCATATACGCTCGATTCCGGGTGGCTTGGAAGGTAAAGATGAATTTGTATTTTCCGACCACTTCGTGTTCACATTGTATTTGGTACTAAATATCAAAGTAACGTTTTAATGGAAGCTATGCCACCACGTTTGTGGGTTAGTTATATATCTGAATTCCATGTTTAATCTGTTTCCCCGTCAGTATTTCGGGTAGAAAACGGTTGACGAAATGTTACACCCAAAAGTGATTCCACCTGACGTTATCGCGTGACTGTTTCTATATGCGGTCAATATGGGACAGTGTAAGTGCGGGTAGTATGTCCCACTTTATCATTAACCCGCGAACTGTCTAGCTCGTTGCTTTCGGACTACATTTGAGTTTAGCTTGTCACATGTAAGCAGCTCAGTTCTCACTTATCTGACGGTTATTAACCTAATCAGATGCCTGTTATTTCTCCGGTGATAATACTGTTTCTTACTTGCGTCATTTCAGCTACGACAGTCTAATCTTCATATTATAGATACTCACAATTCTGACTAAGGTTGATCTATGTTTTTCCTCAGTTGCAGTCTACAATAATGGTTATCAGTGTGTTTTCCAACTTTCGCCTGCTCATATCCCCCATTTAAGATCCCGGAAGGCCATTCCAGGAGCTCCGTGCTTGTCAGACCACGAGTTATCAAAGTGGCCTGATGTTGCCAATAGTTTAGCGTCGGATGACCACACTACCGCTCGGAGGTATACTGTTCACCCCGTTTGTGCTCCATGTTTAGGATACCAGTCACCAGCTTTCGTGCTGAAGGGATATCGGATGATGGAATTTCCATGATGACCGTAGGGACGGATGGACTCATTCCATTGTTGAAATACGTGATTCACTGTTCGTGAAAAGGGAGTGCTTTCGTAGGTGTCACTTCCCAGAGGCTGGGTTCTTGGTGCCATAGAACGAGAACGTCGGAAGGTTTTCGTGGTGGTTTGCTCCGGGAGCAGACGAGATACGGTCACCTTATTGCCCATCATCCGAAGACATGTTCGAATACGCCGGTTACCTTAGTTACATCTTTTACTTTCAGCTTTGCACCATAATAACAATGAACGAATGGAGAGCTTACAGAGTTTTGGGTGGGATGGCTCACTACAAACAGTGGACAATGAACTATTCAATGAACTTTGTGTATCTCGAAAACAGGGTTATCCATACACAAAATGTTGAAAACCTGTGAAAGTTCGCTAAGAAGCACTCTATGGCCATATCCGGATCAAACACACGTCAGTCCTAGTAACAGCTTCAGAAGATCATTTGGCGGAAACTAAATCCAGGAAACGCAATTGGCAAATCATTGTCCATCTTATCTCACGCGGAAATGTTGTAAAGGATATAAAATATTTTCATTCATTATTGCACGAATTCGTTATTCTGATCCAAGGAGATAGTGAAATCATTAGCTTTCGAGTGGGACACGAATTCTCGAAGCACATATGGTTAGTCAACGTCAAATATGCTGTAACCGTACACACCAGTATCCACTCAGTTCAGTTAGCTAAAGTTACGAACAACGTCTGAGTATTCAGCCCTCCTTCACACTAGTTGCTGCTCCGCCCGATAGACTCAAGCTACAAACAACGTCTGATCCCAATTGCCGACCTCATTACTCGTTTAGTGGTTGCATGATCTGGCATGTCTATCGAAAGCTCTCCTGGGTTGCGAACCCCGTTTATTTTTTTCTCTTGAGATCCCACTCTAACCGTAATGTCTTTCCATCCCTTCATACTTTCCTACCAACCTACACCGATTGCTTTTTGTTTTTCCTTCCACTGTTCCGATATTTTAACAGTCTTTATCCGCTTTTGTTTCAATTACTTTCCAAAAAGCATTATCCCGGTAACGGAGACATCTAGCTCAGCATGGGTCCTGGGGGCAGTATCAGTCTCTAACTCAGTGACCAAAACTAGCGAGCGACTGTAGGAAACAGTTTCTTTCTATCCTTAGCTCTCCCGGGCTCTTTCTGGGCTCTCTACCGTGTTAGAAAGTTCCGGGCATATATGAGGATTATTCTGTTCGTTGACTCTCGCCTTCCATTCTGCCGGCTACCGCGTTAGGTATGACGGGTAAGGCACTATTCCCAAGAGTTTCACCGTGGCTCTATTCATCGAGTACAATGTTAGCAAAGACGTAACGTTTATTTATATCACTTGTCCTGGAATTCTGTTCGAGAGCCAAAATCCAAAGGGCTTACAGGATGACCACACTCTCTAGCCAGGTCGGATGAGCGAACATGCACAACAGACCGCCGAAACTGCGGACAGCCTGGTGGCAGTTGACGCTGACTTTCGCAAATACTGGGCTTAAAGTTCATTTGAAATTGATAACTTTCCTCTTGACAAAGCAAGACATTTCTGAATGTCGAAATTCCCTTCAGTTGACCCTGTTGCGCTCCATCCTCTGACTCTGCGTAACCAGTCGCTTGTTGTTATTTTCACAACTCGCAGTGCAGATTTTCCATCCTGCCTTCATCAGTCATTGGTTATTACTCACCCGCCCACACACCCGTCGTCGTTTGTCACAGCCCTCCATCTTCAACCCTCTTGAACGCAGTTTTCCTGAATGTCATCCTGACAGTGCAAACAACTCATCGATCTGTCCGGAGGCCTGGTTTTCATTCACACAATAGACAGATCCGGCCGCATTTTATTCTTTCGTCTCTGCATGCCGGTCACCTATACTTGCAGTTGTCATGCACCCGGACTCTTGACAACTCATTGCGACCAATCAGTTTACTTTAACCTGCGAACGCGAACAAATCGAGGCCCGTTTCTTGCACTTGATCATATTATCTATATTAATAGTACCGCGTTTTTATTAAGTCGATTTGGTTTGGACATTCGGTGTCGTTGGCTATACCTCAACCTCTAAGCGTCCGTCGGAAAAACGTACAATGGGAATCTTCGTTTCCAAATAGTTTGAAGGATATTAAAGTCCGATTTCATGATAGGGTATTTGAAGTTCATCTATTACAACGAAGAATTTGTGGTGAGAAAACTGGAGTATGTGGGACCCTTCCCGAAGTATCACTTTGGGGAAAAATTGATGCAAATTTGGATGAACAACATATTACTGGGGATTACTTATCAGCTGTGCTTGTGTGAATACTTTCTTCGCCATTTTCGAGGCTAAGTTCTTGATCCTTTATAGGCATGTTCAGTTATGTAGCGTTACTGAGACGGATGAATTGGAAGTTTACGACCGTATTATGCTGGTATTACATTTTAGCACACATACTGGCGCGCTCGGAAGTTTGACTTATATTGCCGCATGTTTATATTCCTTATCCAAACGAAAACAGCGCTCGCCTTTCTTCTCGCAGGGTTTCGGATAGAACGGAAGCTGTATAACCTTAGGCTAATTCGAGAACTGCCTCCGGCGACTCCGTCTCTTACGTTACTCTTCTATAGTGGGGACTATGTGACGCTTTTCCAACGCGTGCAAATTTTACATCATACGTTACTTTCCTATGGACGTGTACAGAAGAACTGGGATGAATAAGCCCACTGTTTTGTAACGACCGACGATTGAACCTGGTCTGTTCACCTATGAACCGTGTATCTACGAGTTAGCACCTCCGTTATCTGTTCAAGAGTTGCAAGAAAACTGAGAAATCATGGCCCTTTGATCGATGCTGCACATAGTTCTAACTACTCTGGCAGTTATTAATGTATTCTACGCTCTTTAACCTGTCTGATGGCAGAGCTGCCTGCACTGTCTTGCACAATTTCAGCCATAATTTGTGGACTAAGCGCATTATAAATGCTGACGAATCCGATAGCTGATATTCAATGTTTTCACCAACTGGAGTCTCCAGTGGCAACTGGCAGTACGACCACCAGTTGTCAATACTCGACCTGTAGACCATCAGCGGTCGACCCAGTATGGTCAAGTGGCACGCCACTGTAATACAGGATGAATGCAACGTTGGTATTGCCAATGGTCTATTTGGTAACGGACAAGCCGTTCCGTGAAATTCGCTTCCAGTCTAACATTGGCATTTCCCTTCACTTTCCTGTACTATTGTACTCCAAACGCGTCAACTAAAAGTGACTAAGAAATGCATTTTTGTCGGCTGTTGGTCAAAATTTCCATAGGCAACCGACTTTGCTGATACTTGTCTGTATGTTTTATGATGTCTCTTTCCGTCGCTGTTTAACATTCAGGTCACTGGTTTATACTCCTGGCGCTCCATGGCTTTCCGACCACTCGTCTTCATCGTGCTAGTGTGCTTGTCACCTCGACGAGGAATGCCTGCGACATTACCAGCAGTTTTACCTGCTTTACTTTAAGTCTAACCAACTACTGGGAACCTCTTTTCCGTCCGCTTGGCCTGCAGATAAAGATACTGCAAGGCGCAAAACAAAAAATTACGCAAAGGGAATATGAGTGTGTAGTGAGGACTACTGTCATGTTTGTCAGGTATATCCCTTAATTTCCCCATTGACGCCGTACTCTGGAGAACGACGCAGTAAAGACAATGGTGACATCCGCGTGGGAGTTTTGGACGGAGGAATCATGGACCACTTCGAAAATCGCCTGGCTGAATAAGCTAAAAACGATTCGTAGTTCGCTACTGAAATCAATCACGTACTACACAGACTGCACCTTAGCTCTCAAATTTTGTATGTTATACATGCTTCGTACCTCTGATCCACAACATTGGGACCACGTACGATAAAGTGAAAAACCTGCTGGTAAGGCGTCACGAGAGGTGTGAAATGCGCAATATACGTAAGAATTAGAACTCCAGGTTGGAAAATGCATTACTCAATAAGTGGTAGGGGAGAAATCGCTGTGAATCAAAATATTATCTAAAGGACGTGTAAAGAATTGGTAATGCAAACAATGATGTGTTAGACAGAATTCTGTAGACATCGGCATAGTGATCTACAAGAAGAAAACGCCATGTAATTTACGGAGCACTGCAGCCGCGTCTATTCATCCGTACTCAAGACACCCAGGTAATTTGTGTTCACATTGTGCTCCCTTTGCCCTGTCAACCTCGGCAAAGATACTGATCTGAATCAAGTGTCACAGGCTTATATCCGAGATAAGGTTGGTCGCGCATATTTCGGTGTATGTACTTGTAATAGCATGTAATGTGCCGCCACTTTGTTTGACCACGTATACTCCTTTCCGCTTCCCTTCAGGTGCTCGAACAGGCGGGCTGGCTGGTCCATGCACAGAGCTAAGGAAGGTGACAAACCAGAGCCCAAGGTCAATGGTCAGTGAGCATGAAACCTTTTCTGATTGGTGGTTTGTTTCCGGACCGTGAGATCCCGTATATATATATGGACAAAGACACGCTATGAATTGAATCTCTCTGTGTTGATACACGTTTGTCGATGACTCGTGACTTTTCTTCTTGTGTACTGTAGACCCTGTTACGCTTCGATTGCGGTTGTTGAACACGGTTTATGCTGTCACTCGTGACTGACCCATTTTGATATTACATGCGTGCCTGCGCAATCTTGTGAATGGCCGCAGTGGCGTTAGCATATTGAAAGGTGTTCGAAACCATTGCCAGTAAATGCACGTGTTGACCAATCAGCAGTAATTGTGTCAGTTTCCAGTCTGGCCACATACCCTATAGCATGTGACCAGTGTGTGACCGGTGCAGACGTATCTTGATGAATGACCAAGTAGAAGATCTGGTCATTCCAACATTCGAGGGAATATATAGACGCAGTGGCAAGGTACTGTCAAAATCAATAGCATCTGGCTTGTGAAGGGCGGAAACGACCGAATGCGACATCATTCGCTAGATGAAAAGTCGGTGCTACGAAAATCCCGCGCGATTGTCTTGAAAACCAGTATCGCTAAAAACGTAGGATTTGTTAGCAGTGTCACATGGGAGCTGTTTGGTGACAGAGGGTTTTTCGTCTCACCAGCGAACGATGTAGGTTTTTCCCCATCGAATATCTATTTAATTATATCGCGGACGATCACAAAAGAATCATCTGACTCACAGATGTCGTGTAAACTGATGCTACTTTTCTCATTGCGGCTGCTGTTCTTGTTTACGGAAAACTCTCCTCTCGCTAGTTTGGCTATGATTCATATGTCACCAATATTCTAACGGTTATGCTAAGAGCTGCTAGCATGAAACGTTGCCTGTGTAGAGTTCTCAGTATTTTGTACCTCATTTTGTTTACATTGCGTAACTGCTGCATCAGACCACATTGTACATTTTTGTTTGACTTAAGTATAAACAACAACACAACACGTTTTCGAATAA
>JTDE01002474.1:76943-98822 GCA_014338405.1 Paragonimus skrjabini miyazakii
CCATCTTCCCAGCTGGCTCCTGTCACCTTTCCCACCCCACCTCAGCAACCAAATGACGCACTCACCGCACAAATAACTGCACTCACAATTCAGATGCAGCAGATGACGAACCATATTTCTCGTCGGGGTCGGTCATCATCTAGTGTGTGTTCAATCAACCCCCCGCGTCCACATACACCTAACAGGAATAAATCATTTTGTTGGTACCACCAGAACTTTGGTCAGCGTACAAGGAAGTGTAACCAGCCATGCTCTTTCAACTCTACCCCTTCGGGAAACGCACTGACCAATCAGTAACGGCGACGACTGTCGCTGGCTTAATTCCAACATGTCGCTTATTTTTCATAGCAGATAAGTCTACTGGTATCGGATTTCTCATCGATACCGGAGCCGGAGTGAGTGTGATTCCACGGCGAGCGGAAAAAATTTCCTCACTAAATTCGCCCGTACTGCAAGCTGTTAATGGAAGTCGAATAGCAACATACGGCACGCGCCCACTTACGCTGGATCTAGGATTTCGACGCCAATTTCGTTGGACTTTTGTCATTGCAGACGTCCAGAATGCCATTATCGGTGCTGATTTCCCGTCAGTTTTCGGACTTATCGTTGATGTGCAACAAAAGAATCTTCTGGATCGCACTAAGTTGTTAACGGTGCACGGCATACAGGCCAAGATTAATTACATAGGTTTGCGTTCCCTCATACCCAAGACTGTGCCACAATTTTCTGCGTTGCTCCAAAGTTTTCCAAAGCTTATAACTCCTTCATACGGCCCCCTAGAAGTTAAACACAAAGTAGTTCACCACATCAACACTACAGGCTGTCCTACTACCGCTCGACCGCGTCCAATTCCGTCCGCAAATCTGAAAGTTGCTGAAGCTGAATTTGATCACATGTTGCAGCTAGGTATTATCCGGCCGTCAAACAGTTGTTGGTCAGCCCAATTGCACATGGTTTCTAAAACGTCAGGCGTCTGGCGTCCGTGCGGCGATTTCCGTGCGCTCAACAGCGTTACAACCCCCGATCTTTATCCAATTCCCCATATCCATGACTTTTCTCTTAATCTCGATACCAAGACCGTCTTTTCCAAAATTGACTTAGTGCGCGCTTATCATCATATTCTCGTAGCCCCTGAGGATATTCCAAAAACGGCAATCACAACCACGTTTGGTCTCTTTGAGTTCCTGAGAATGCCATTTGGTTTACGTAACGCTGCACCAACCTTTCCAACGTTTTATGGACCAAGTTACCCGAAGTTTTGATTGTTTATGTTTATCTTGATGATGTGTTGATTGCTAGTCGAAATCACTATGAACATCAACAACACCTCCGCTTATTATTTGAACGTTTCGTCCAATTTGGAATTAATATTAATCCGTCGAAGTGTGTCCTCAGTGTTGATTCACTGGAATGTTTAGGACATATAATCGATTCCAAGGGCATCCGACTGCTTGACACAAAGTCAAAGCGTTACAAGATTTCCCCCTTCCCGATTCAATTAAAAAACTCCAACGTTTCATCGGTATGATCAACTGCTCTCGTCGTTTCATACTAAACTGTTCACATATTTTACAACCGTTGACTGACCTCATACGTGGATCAAAGAGAGGCTTAGTTTTCAATGCCCAAGCGCTACATGCATTTAACACTGGCAAAAAAGCACTTAGCGAAACCATTGCCTTGTTTCATTTTAATACCGACCCTAACATTCGATTGTTTCTCTCAACCGATGTTTCAGCAAACGCAGTGGGAGGAGTTCTCCAACAGCTTGTTAACGAGAAATTACAACCGCTCTCGTTTTTCTCTCGAAAGCTATCCCCTGCACAAGCTAATTATAGCACGTTTGGCAGAGAACTACTCGCGATATACCTGTCGATTCGGCATTTCCGGCACTTGTTAGGAGGTCGAATTTTCACTGTTTTGACAGACCACAAACCACTTGTCTACGCACTCAACTCCTTACCGGACAAACATTCCCCCCGTGAAATCCGTCATCTTGATTTCATCGCACAATTCACAGCGGATATTCATCACATTCCAGGATCTGCCAACGTCATCGCCGAAGCCCTTTCCAGGCTACATATTGATGCGGTTTTAGCTTCATCAGAGATAAGCCTGGAGAAACTGGCAAAAGCACAGCTGAACGATGGGGTGCTATCTCATCCAGAGAAATTTTCACCTCTCCGGTTATCCAAGGTTCCCCTTCCTCGCTCACATTCCACTATCCTGTACGACGTATCTACTCCCAATCTGAGACCGTTTGTTCCAATAATTTGCCGTAGATCCCTGTTCGGCTTTTTACACTCGCTCTCTCACCCAGAAGTACCCGCCACTCTCAAACTCATTTCTCAACGTTACGTGTGGCCTAGTATGAACCAGGATGTACGCAATTGGGCAAAATCCTGTTTACATTACCAACGTAGCAAGGTCCATCATCATGTTGTTTCCTCACCTCGCCATTTCCCCACAACCGATTCTCGTTCCTCTCACATCCATTTGGATATTGTTGGTCCTCTACCTCCTTCCGATGGAAAGACTTTTCTGCTCATTTGTGTTGATCGTTTCACTCGTTGGCCGATGGCTATTCCCATGTCAGACACCACTAGTGTTACATTTGTCAGGACGTTTCTGCTCCACTGGGTTGCTAACTTCGGTGTACCTTCAGTAGTTACTACCGATAGAGGCGCGCAGTTCCAATGCCAGCTCTTCCGTGATATGACATGTATGCTTGGCTGCGAACACACTTAAACGACCGCATATCATCCCTCTTCGAATGGTCTAGTGGAACGTTTCCACCGACAACCGAAAGCGTCATTAATCGCCCAATCTTCGAAGCACAAATGGACGGAGTGCCTTCCACTTACCTTGTTAAGTATCAGATCAACCATTAAGGAAGATCTCGAAGTCACTCCGGCAGAATTAGTCTACGGATCAAGTCTGCGACTGCCCGGTGAATTTTTCCAAGATTCGTTCAAAATAACTGATCCAATGAAATACGTGCAAGACCTTCGGAGACATATGGAGAACCTTCGCTCAATCCCTACGCGGAAGCATACATGGCTACATACAACTCAAGTGTGAATACAAAATCAAAAGTGATAAAAAATGAGAACAACTGACTCACAGTAGTTCGTGAAGATGTGTTGTATAGAGTTCCACCACGCTGAATGAAGTATCCAACTGATGCGATCTGTCGTGTAGCTCCCAAGTAACTTTGTAGGTCACAACTAAGATAATTTCGACGACAGATAAGTTCGGAGATACGCTGAAATGAAGGCCGATTCCGTTAGTCGTCAACTCTCCCAAAATCTTTACACAGGTGGCACTGAACGCATGGAGAGAACGCAGAGCCCGCGACCTTGGAAGTGCAACTTGTATTGTTAATTGTTCCGACTCAAATGATTTAAACGAATGCACATGTGACTCTGAAGAAGGTGGAAATGATGGATAGAAATTACAATTACGAGGTTCAAAATACTTTACAAAACGCCACAAACCTCCCCCCTAGAGAGTTAGTTAGGTTGTAGGAACGCTGGAAAAGAAGATGAGTAACATTACTCTAGGTAGTCTGCAAAAACGACAGGAGGTTTATATGGTCGTCCGCAACGTGTTTGTGGTGGAGGGGGATAAAAGAATTGTACATCCTCAGCGGGAGTAGTGGAGTTTGAAAATATTTGTGGGAGTTGCAGAGTGGATTGGTTAGGAAGACGTGGATGGGACGAAGAGGTAGTCATAGCCAGAGAAGGAGGAGACAAGTCTGAAGGATCTACATATGCCACTTTTAAGCGGTCAACACTTACTGAATCGCGAGTGCCGTTACATTTGATGACGAAATATTTATCTTCGCGTTCAAGCACTCTAAACGGGCCGTCATAGGGTGACTGTAAGGCTTCCTTTATGCGTCGGCTCTGATAAGCACGAATGGGCAAGCGCGTAGATCTTCGTGTACTTGAGTATGCCTGAAGGTCAGCTCCGTCGAGGTGGGCTTCAATATGCGCATGTACAATTACAGCCGTGTGACGTATGACGTTGGGTCTATCTCGATAATTGTTCCAAGGTCCGTAAACATTTCGCCTGGTGGGCGTAAGGTGCTGTCATAGACGAGTTTAGCCGGGGTGCAGCCAATTTCTTCTTTGATGGTGTTATGGATGCCAAGCAAAATGAGTGGTAGGTATTCCGACCAGTTTGAACCAGATGTCGTAACAAGGATGGTGGATTTAAGTTGATGAAGGAAACGTTCCACAAAGCCATTTGATGCTGGGTGATGGGCGGTTGTTCGGAAGTGTTCACAGTCGAGTAGGTGATGCAGATCGCGAAATAGCGCAGATGTGAGCTGGGAACCGCGGTCAGTAGTAATGGAGGCAGGTGCGCCGAAGGAGGATACCCAAGTTTCCACAAACGTCCGTGCAATATTCTCAGCTGAGATGTCGCGTATGCTGGTTGTGGCCACCGTATGAAACGACCAATGCAGGTCAGCAAATGGATAAACCCGTTTGAGGTTGGAAATGGGCCTACTATGTCAATGTGAACGTGTTTAAAGCGGGCGTCTAGTAAACTGAAAGTGTCAGGTGTGGTGATGGTGTGGCGGTGTACTTTACTTTGCCGACGGGATAGAAAATGCCTGGCCCATTCATGCGAGCCTTTGCGCATGCTGGACCTGACGAAACAGTCAGTGATTAGTATTGAATCTTTCGCAGACGATTCAAGTTCACAACGAGTGACGCGTTGTCTGTTGATCCAAATATGCCTATCTCAATATCCAACGGCAAGGAAGATAATCTATCTTCGAAACGGTTAATGAGAAGGCGCTCGTAGAAACTGGATTTAATACGGTACTAATTGAATCAATATACATGAAAACTAAATATCTCACCTCGAATGTGAAATATCCTCAGAAATTGAATAAAGAATGTGTCTGTACAACAAATCTGACAACTAGGCACCGCACAGTAATGGAGGACGATAAAACGGAATTGAGCTCACACAAACAAATGGTAATTGGTTGGGTTGGGGTAAAATGACCGTTCAAGCATTGAGGAATGATAAGACTTATAAGCTACCCAAGAAAGAATATGGAAGAAGAATGTCCTATTTTGACATTTAAAAATGCACAAGGCTCTGACTGAATGGGAGTAAGGGAAACGGTTACAGCAGCCGGTGTAAAAAGGAAAACGGTCAATATTGTTTGTTCTTAAGGAAAATTAAGGAAAGATAGGGCCACCCTTTAACACTGATCAAGAAAAGCACAGCAATCTCAAAATAATGCAACAGACCTTAGCAAAATCAACAATTAGTTTGACGGTGGAACGGAGGCCAGGATGGGAGATCGAATGAAAGTAGCTGAAAATCTTTCGCCGTTAGTTAGACAGGACATAAGGGCGAGGTTTACCGGTCGAGATTTCACGGTGAATTTTCGAGTCGCAATGCATCAATGGTAGGTGAAAAAATTACAAGGACGGATGAGAGCGTAGTTGGCTGAACTCTTCATCGTTTTGTTGCGCCGCCGCCATGGCTTCTAAACCAATAGGAGATGCGGCTAAATTATGGATATGCACGCGAGATAAAACGTCTGCGACCAGGTTGCTGGGACCATCGATGTAAAGGATTTCCGTCGTTAACTGGGAGGGAAATTTTAAGTGGCGGGTATCTCTCAGGAGGAGTGTTGAAAGCGTGTATCAACGGCTTGTGGTCCTTAAGGGTGGTAAACAGACGTCCTTCTAACATTTGCCGAAAATGCTTGATGGCAAGGTAAATAACCAGCAGTTCTCTGCTGAAGATGCTGTACCTCATTTGGGCAGACTGCTGCTTTCGAAAGATAAAGGATAATGGTCGGATTTCATTGCTGATGATTTGCTGCAAGACCCCGCCGACAGCAGACTCGGACGCGTCAGCCTTTAGAACTAACCGTGCATGTTCATCAGTACTCAGATAGCCGAGGGGTGTAGCGTTTGCTAAGGCCAGCTTGACGGATGCGAATGCAGCAGTGGCTTCTGGGGTGAAGACAAACTTTTTGGGGTTACTCTTCAGCAGATCGGTAAGTGGTTTGAGCATGTCAGCACAATTGGGAATGAAGCGACAATAGTAATTGACAATCCCCAAAAATTGACGGAGGCTCCTGAAAGACTGAGGTGATAGATAATCCAAAGTAGCGTTGGATTTCTCCGGTAGTGGTTTGATGCCGTCTTTATTGATGCGATGACCGAGAAAGACAATGGCAGAAGCACCGAAAACGCATTTGGTTGTGCTAATGGTGACGCCGTCGTGGTTTAAACGTTCGAATACATATTCCAAATGAGATAGAAGCTTCTTTGCTTCATTACTGGCAACCAGTTCCTCATTAAAGTAGACGAACACATAGTCTAGTCCGCGTGGAACATGGTCGATGAAGCATTGAAATCTTTTGGCGGCGTTCCTGAGACCAAAGGGCATACGAACAAATTAAAATAGGTCAAATGGGGTAGTAATCGCTGTTTTATCGATGTCGTCGGGAGCCACAGGAATTAGATGAAATGCTTTGACGAGATCTAGTGTGAAATAGATCTCTTTCCCAAATAAGGCGCTGGAAACTTCATGAATGTGCGGAACAGGATAGCTATCCGGCACGGTGGCATTGTTCAGCGATCAGTAGTCATCACATGGTCTCCAATCCCTCGCCGTCTTCTTGGGGACCATGTGTGAAGGTAATGACCACATACTGACGAATAAAATCATGATATCTATACTGTTAGTATTCTTTCGTTGACAGTGTGTAGATCAGTCGTAATTGGGCTAATAAGCGATGCGAGTTTGTGGGATCGGGCTGATCGTTAGTTGTCTGAGTTGGTCAGCGCGAGTTATTCATAACTCACGATTTGCTCTCTTTCGGTTTATTGGTCAGTTGGCCCAGCGAAACCGTGCGAACTAAGTTGATGATACTACCTCCTATTTGAAACGTTGAAAATTAATCTGTTTTCCCTGTAAACACCTGTCGATCTATTCTCCGACGTTATCGATTTGCAGTTTAGTTTAAGAGCATACATAGGACGCAATCAAGCTTAGTATAACGTACCCTACGACACTGTATCATGATTACATGGGTTATTCACCACGTACTTCGTTGCAAACCAGCGTAAGCAGCTGGATTATTGTGCAGCTAGTGTTTCACCCTCATAGCGTTCAACCATTTCCCGACAGCGATCGGCACTCCCGTTTTTTAGACGTGGTCTCAAGATAATTTGTCACGCGGTTGGCGACTTTCTGTTACTAACGCTGATCGTGAGTTGACAGTGGGCATGCCACTGAAGTACCGCTTCTTTTGTATTATCATGTTTGCACGTGAACACTATGGGCAATGCAACTGACCTTCACTCGCACTGAATATTAAGCCGCATTGACCGTGTGGTGTGACCTAATCGTACCGCGTTGAACACGAAACGAAATGCATTTGCAACATTCATGGATGGGGTAAAGTACTCATTGTCGGTGAAGGCCTTTGTTGCTGGTGTCCGTTCACCTGATTCATTCACGTATTTTTACCAGCTATACTGACAGACGTGCTGGAAAAGTGCACATTCGGATTACGTCCTTCCTTTGTTTGTGTAGGCATTAGAACGCGAGAATATCTTGAAGGTTACGATCAGACCAGCACATCCACCGTCACTCCAGTCTTCCGCTCAACGTCACTACGCCCTTTGCCCTGATCTGCAGCCTCCGCCAATTCAGTCCACCTATGCTACAGCCGTGCTAGATTGACTTTAAGTGATGAATGTTTAGCTCAACGCCAACCGTTCGTCTCGGGATGCGTGATGAAGTAGGAAAGAATGAATGCAGGATTGTACATCGTTGTCGATATGAAGTTGTGCTCTTAGCAAGCAACATCCGTAGTGACTGCTTGTCGGGCTTCACTACAGACAGCCAGTTGTTTGAGCAGGTGAGCTCAGTTTTGGCGGTCGGGTGTGGACACATGGCACATCAGTTGTGAAGCTCAGGTTCGCGAGTTGAAGCCAAACGTAGTCGGATTTATGAGAATTACAATGCCCGTAAAAGCAGTGAATAACAATCTGTCAGGTTACTGAAAATGTTGGGAAGAGGAAGTAGCACGACTTTGTATCTGTCCTCGGTAATCGTCTACCCTAGGTAGCCTTGTGACAGTTGTGAGTAATCAGATACAGTAAAGTTGGTTGCCTCGATCATTTCAATCGTTTTTGAATTATTTGCTTAGTTCTTTTGTCGCATGCAACAGGTAAAGCATCGTGACTGAGCGTTACCCAGCATCGACCCGCGATCCTTGTTAGTTTCTTATTTTCATATAATTAATATGCGTCTCCATCAGGCCACTTGAAAATGACCTAACTTGTTACTTTGTTTTGTTTAAGCTTTCAGTTAGCAATTTATGTTCGTCTTCCCGTTAACATAGACGCGCATGGTCTCTGTATGAAATTCTCGTGTTATGAATCACCCTACACCGCTTGGTCAAGCGGTCGCACCTGGGATCACGATGTGGTTTAGAATCTATCATTGAACGTCAACAGGCCCATGCTTGAGGATCTGACACTATTACCCAAATAGCTATCTCAGATAGGGAGTAATGGACACATATAACGGTCGAACGAAGTCATGCGTTTTACAAAATAATCGTGAAACATTCCAGTAGCCAGACCGATTCTCGGCAGCGATCGAATAAACAGTTCCCTGTACGACATTCGGATAGATTCTTTTGGGCACTTGGCAGTCACTGCTGTGCGCCAACTGCTAGTGATATTTACTAAGTGTTGAGTGAAGATACGTAACTGCTGAATCTTATGATCCAGTCGGGTTAATTCGCACTCTGCCAATCGCCAACAACTTGCTCACAGTGAACTAAAGTCAGGCTGCAAAGATCCACTCGGTGGACCCACGATGGAGCGGTAGTACCATACTCCAAGAGAAATTCAAGACCGAACGGAGTGTAACGAATTTAAATCGGTCGTGGTTCCACTCGCTAACTTAGCTTGTACGGCCTTGCTAGACCGACTGACAAATATACCGAAAGAGAGCAAATCATGAGTTATGAATAACTCGCGCTGACCAACTCAGACAACTAACGATCAGCCCGATCCCACAAACTCGCATCGCTTATTAGCCCAACTACGACTGATCTACACGCTATCAACGAAAAAATGCTAACAGTATAGATATCATGATTTTATTCGTCAGTATGTGATCGCTACATATTCACAGTTGTTCTTCAACGTCCCGTGTTCTTTCTGAAAGTGCATCGGAAAACGAACATTAGTACAAACGTCGATGACGTGCGGTTTTTATACCAAAGCCTTGCTGGCCTGGTGTATGCACCAGCTTCACCGCCGCGCCACAATGAGGAGGGGTTAGATTCATGCCGCCGGCCTGTGAAAAAGAGAAAATGTCGGGTTTACAAGGGTCAACTCACGTGTTACCCGTCATGCCTAGCGTTGAACGGGTAGACCTCATGAGGTGACGCTGGGAGTGTGTGTAGAACAAATCCTCCTCGAAAATTGGGACGTATACGTACCTCCAGTGGTACCATTGGGAGATGTGCTCGCATCGAACCCAGTTGTCCATGCTTTGATCTTCGGATGGGAATACGTACCTTCCACATTCACCGCAAACATCAGTAGACAACTCCGTGTTGTCGATTTCCTGATTGTAGACTTACGGCGCTGTTTGAAGTGGTCCGGCGCTGGGTCCTGGTTGTGGGTCGTCGAGACCTGTCGTGAACTGGCGCGGCCGCTTCGGGAGTGGTAGACGGGTGATAAGGAGACTTCGCCAACGGATGTTGCGGGGATTGAGGTTTATGCGCCGGGTTAGTCGATTGATGTCGAAGAAAGATCGGTTGTATTGCCTGCCACATCGGTGGCTGTAGTTTGGCCGGGGATTGCAGAAGCGTCCAGATCGATGAGGAATGCCAACGTTCACTCATATACAAGGAATTAGGGCGGCGACGGATTACCTAGACATGTCTGAAGAAATCGCCTCATGTCCAGTATAAATTGGCTGAACGTTTTGTGACAGAATTTCCGGGATGCCAGTAATTCAAGTTCGTTGAACACCGACAGTCCTGGTGATCCCACGTGGGTTCTGCGCGTTGTTTTGAATGTGGAAGCCAGTGTATGGATGGTTGCATTGAATTCGCGAGTCCATCTTGAGGTAATTAGAAAATTTTCTGGCTTAACATGAACGGTGATAACGGAGATACTTACCATGAAATCACTTGTCCCTTAATGTCTACCTGCTAGCATGGGAAGAAATGCATAGGGAATATATTATGTAATTAAGCGTTCTCACCTGTTTTGTTTAATTTTTGTTTGTTGTTGTCATACGATATAGACTTGAATAAAGGTTTTCATCATTCGCTTGTTTACAACGAACATTGCTTTCCCAGGTCGAAATGGCTTACTATCACCTCTCATATGAGAACTGAATTATTTGTATGTAAGGTCTCTGTCGGTTGTAAATACCTTTCTTTAGGTTTCAGCAGTCACTTTTCGCAAACTTGCATCGTTTACAAATAAGGTTTAAGTACGATATGTGCCTTCTGAAAGTTGTTTTTCTTCTATTTTTGTGCACAATCGAAACAGGAACTAACCAGAGTCGAGAAAATAGCAAACGGTACATTTCTAATTTCATTGGAAAAGTGGACATTCATTGATTCTAGCCTACACTATAACCAATGACGGTGGTTATCGTCTAAAAAAACGGGCAAACAGTAACGCATAACACCTACCGGATGGCAAAGGTTGAGTGACCGATTTGTTCTATGGAAAGCAGTCTCATTCATTTCAAGCAAACGATCGATTAATGTCAGTCCGCAATAGCACATAAATAAGCTAATATCCCTAGAAATACTGCATTTTCTTCTGTGGTTACATAACATTCACTGTGTTATTTCATCTGATAACTCAGCGTCCTTATCTTGTCAGGCATAGAATCATTTTCCGCCGTCCAGAAATTTCTTAACTCGTAAACTTCATGCCAGTTTGTGCGCATGAACTTGTAAGCCGTAAATATCCGCTTTGTCAGCTTGTTTGTTTTTATTCGCTCTTTTTGTTGCGTATGGTTTGAAACTTAGCTACCGTAAGCTCCAACGCACTGCTTCTCGGAGAATCGGCCTCAAGTTTAACGAACAGCTTTGTCGACAATTTTTACACCGCTTCGCAAGGTACATTTCCTGAGGTTTCTCTCTAACTGCTTCATGTTTTTACAGTAATAGACTGTCAAGCGCGATGGACGTCTTGCTTTAGAATTAACAGAAACATCCATGGAGTTTAGTAAACGGGTACATAACATACTGGATCCAGGCGTTTAGGCCTTCTATGGTTTCCAAGAAAGGTTCTGTACCGTGTGCATCACTTGGAATGCGTGCATACAGAACCCGTAGCCAAATTATTACAGGGGAAACGGTTTATCATGCGTAACACAATATTTATAATAACCCATTACGGTGGCATGCAGTAAACTAGTAACCCTCTAAGTGCTTGTTCTGTCACTAGTGATTTCATTTAGAGAACCATAAACTCGCGAATCCCGTAAATTGAAATTAACCGTTACACATTTATTAAGACGCAACTACCAACTACTCCTTCACATCCAAAACGTTTACACGTACACTCCCATATTGCCTTTCATTCAGCCCACTTAATTGCGGCATGCTGAGAGCAAGTGCGAAACCTACACATATCACCAAAAAATGACACTGCGCTTCCGCCATTTTTTTGGAGGTCAGCCGTTCTGTACGCTATTAAAAACCTGTCGACGCCCACGAGTGTGTACATTCCTATTGGACGGCGTACGTTACGGTAGTTTGACCTAATGTGGTATTATAGGCGTCGGCGTTGCTTGATGGTTCAAGACGGTATGCAGTGCTAGCCTTGTATACACTGGTGCCACACTGAGTGCGCCGGCCACAAGAAGGACCAGTACACTCTGCTGGCTTCGTCAAAAAAACATTTATTCTGCGTCAGCTCCCTTTTTCGCGAAGGCTGCATTTCGTCCGGGGCCGCATCCGTTCCGCTACTCGTCACCCCCAGCGAACAGAAACGAGACATGTTAAATTGTAGTTGCAAGACCTCTAAAGACGTCAGTGCAATGCACATGGCCACGGTTGAAAAAGCTGTGGTTGAAACACAGACGACTTTATCTGAAATGAGGTCGGAACCGAGCTCACTCTACGATTATATTGCGGTCGTCCATCCAGGTGTGGCGGCTGCTCGTAATGCAGTGGCTTTGTCCACAGCGCAAATTGAGGAGGCCGCGACAAACTTGAGAGACAAGGCACTCCGAGAAAAGAGACTCGTTTTATGTGGACGATTTTCTACCACCCTCTCTAGGTGAACAAGCAGGAGCGGTGTTAAACACCGCATTCCATCCAGAATTAGCAGGCTCGTGTTCTGCCAGCTGACTTCGTTCCGAAGCTATCAAGCAGTCACTCGGACTTCTTGTAACGTTACCCGCGAAGGTTAGTACGTGGGTAGTTCTAGGCAAGACAGTTCAGTTAAAAAAAGGTCATGCTAATTTAAAAGAAGTCTCACTGGATCCTTCATTGTAGAAGTGGAAGAAGAGCTCCCAGCTTGATAGGACAAGGTCACGCATTAAGACTGACCGCAAACTTCAAGTCAAGGTGAAGGTCCTAATTTTCATTCTTAAGAGGGGACCAGCGCTTCCGAATGAATCGACCAATGTGCCCACATCCACAACAATGGCGGCGGCCCCTATCCCTTTGGATGGCCAATCATCTTTGGAGCTGCACGGATGTGAACCAGTAGCTCCAAAAGAGATAATAGACCAACAGTCTTGTTCTAATTCCCTACCTATCACATCTCCAAAACGTCCTGCCCACAATTACTTTATTCCTAAGCTTTAAAACCCGATGAGTCTGCTTGGACTACCTCCAGCTTCCAGAACGGCTCATGCTTGGCTTATTCCAGCCGCAGTTTCAACCACCAGAACACGGTCATTTCTCCCTAAGTTCTCCAACCTAAAATTCCACCCAACTTTCCGTGGATACAAAACTGCACACCACCCTCCAGTACTTCTGAAAGTGAAGGCCGCACACAAGATGTCAACCTTGAGCCAACATAAACGGACGAAGGTTCCACAGGAACGCTCACATGTGCTCAGGCTGTGATGAAACGGCCACAACCCTCCAAGAGGGCTCAGGAAACTGATGCCGTCTACACACTCCCCCTCGCTACTATGACTGCATTCTCAACCTCTTCCTCACGCTCCTCTGTCTCTTTTGTACCCATCCAAATGAGGAGGTAGCCCTCAAGTGCGTGTACATTAACAGTTGGTTCACGACACTTGTCCTCGTATTCTTGCTTTACCAGAAACCTGGCTTTCCGCAGATATCAGTGATAACAATCTGCGTGTTCCTGGATAATCACTGTACCAAACAGACTCCTCCCGTGAAGGCATGGGAGGCTGTGCTGTTTTTCTAAGCCAGAAGCTGCTATTAACAACTGTTGTATGGGAATTTACCTCCCCAGGGAAGTGTGACGGACTGCGGTTTAAACTCAAGCTTCGTAGTCGTGACTCGCTCCTCGTCGGTATTATTCACCGATTGCCGTTGGACGACGAGGCTATTCTTGCCGCTCTAGATTGTCTCCCGTCGACGCAGCGTTTCTCCCATCTTCTCATTATGGGTTACTTCAACGCACCCAAACTCAACTTTATAGCTGCCTCTAATGAGGACTCTGACTCCGAATTTTCGAAGTCCCTGACAATGTTGATCCTCGAGAAAGCCTGAACACAACATGTTGAACTACCTACACGGTATCATCGAGGACAGACACCCTCATTGCCTGACCTGGCCATTACAATTGAAGCTCATCTGGTGAATAGAGTGGTCATCAAACCACCGCTGGGGCATAGTGACCACATGTTAATTTCTTTCGGTTTCATCTGTTACTGGTTGCAAAATGCCATCACAAAGACTTCGTTGAGAAATGTCCAGAAAGCCAACTTTGACGCACTTAAGACATTCTCAAGTACACTCAAACGTGTGCAGAATTCAGTGAACACAAACTATCTTTTTTTTAAAGTTGCTATTCACAAAGCTGATGAGGCATTTGTTCCTCGCAAACTGTGGAAGTCCTCCTCTCGCTCACCGCTTCTGCGGAACATACATCATCTTCTTGAGGTGCGTTCCCGTCTATCCTCTATGCAGAAACTAACAGGCAGGTCAGAGAAGCTAGAAGCCTTTCCCTCTGTTGGAAACAGGAGCAAGCGAGAAATCCGTCAACATACCCAACAAGTACAATCAAAAATCCTACTGCTAACTCGAGAGAACAAGAACGTTCTCTTCAAGTACATGTGTTGTCAGAGAAAAACAAAGACCTCAGCGCTTTTTCTGCTGCTCCCCGATGTGGAAACCTCCTCCAACTTTCAGGTGGTTGCTGAGATGTTCAGAGAATACTATTCAGCAGTCTACAATGTAGTTCCAGCAAGCTGGCACCCTGTTCTCCCGAGGATCAATTTCTAATGTCCACTGCTAACGGCTGAATTTTCTGTGCTTGACGTTTGAGAGCTCTTGTTTGAGATCAATCTTTATACTGCGATGGAACCAGACAGGATCCATCACCGGATCCTCAAAGAAGCGACCCCTGGTTTGGCAGTGCCCCTCCATAGTCTGTGTAAACAGGCACTTCGGACCAGCAATCTTCCGAAGGCATGGAAGGAGGCTATTGTCACACCTATATTTCGAAGACTCCGCGGTGACTCGATCATTACGCATTTTTTCTTTAACACAGGACTCGTGCACCAGTCCTCTATTACAATAGTTGGTACTAGTCGAAGGGGTCACGACAAGAAGCTCTATAGGCTTCAACCCGGACCCATCTTAGGGAACAGTTTTTCTCTTACATAATTTTCAACCCCTGGAACGACCTTCCATTGGAGATTGTTAGCTGTTCTTCGAGGGACCGCTTCAAAGTGTTATTAGATTCTCACTTACTTAAGAAGTTGTTCGATTAGTATTTCGCTCTGTTTTGCTAGATTAGTACTGTACTCTGTTCATGGTATTCTCTGTAACCTCCAAGAGCGGTGCTACACCCTGTTTTCAATGACTGCCTTTTAGTTCAACAGAACACCGCTGACATCGAAACGAACAAATTGACCTGATCCGGGTGACTCGGGCACCCAACCTCGAACCCGTGAATAAATCGCTGAAATCCTGCAGTTCCCAAGCAACTTTGGGGGTCACATCTAAGATCATTTCGACAACAGATAAGTTCGGAGATACGCTGAAAGTCGTCAACTCTCCCAAAATCTGTACACAGGTGACACTGAACGCATGGGGAGAGCACAGAGCCCGCGACCCTGGAAGTGTAATTTGTATTGTTAATTGATTCGACCCACATGATTTAAACGAGTGTACATGTGACTGTGAAGAGGGTGAAAATGGTGGATAACAATGAAAATTATGAGGTACAAAACACTTTACAAAACGCTACAGGCAACAGTCCATTTTACTACGCTGAAGGAACTGCACTCGCTTAAATTTCGCTGTTATCTCAGAGGAACATTCTTTCAATATATTGTGGACTTAGTGTGACGGATTTTATCGTAAACAGCTACTGTGAATTGTTTTATAACATTGTCGATTCACTTCTTGGTTCCACTACAACTCTGACCTTAACACCACTTTGTTTGTCCGTTTTGTTTTGTCATTTGCCCAGGGGACATGCCCCTACTAATATTGTGGGAAATCAAAAACAGCAGGACGTACGCCATTTTGTTTCGGTTGTCTTACCTGCTCTTTTTCCATTTCTTACAGAGCATACTGTCAACGTCGTGCCAACTGATCAACCACGGGAAGACTCCCGTGAAGGAGACTAATAAGTGTCACGTGTTACATAAACATTCCTACCCGAATCCTGCCTTCTGCCTTCTGCCTTCTCGCTTGCCTGTTATAGTAACGCACGTGGCGGGGTGGCCGTGGGCTCTGAGTATGGTCACGGTGGGATGGCAGTGGGTTGTTGAGCTGTATCGCATTTTTATGGTTTTTCGTTCACATATCCATCTGTGGGCAATGAAACACTATCGTGTGTAGCTTTTCTTCCTCCCCATTACTCGTTTGATTTTTCCGAACGCATTCCATATTTTTCCGAATTCTATTTCTGTGTTCATCTGTGCTAACTACAACGTAAGTGTGAAGGTCACTGATGGTGATGCTTTTGTAACGTGCGGTCGAAACCAGCAGGCGCGCATGGCAGGTGGTCATCGGCTGTGAAAATGGCTATCATTAGTCGAAAATTATCTTGGCGGTCATTTGAAATGGGATAATGGATTGGTATTTTGAATTGACGGCTTTCTTAGTGGTTGTCAAGTTTCTTTCAGATTGAGTAGCGTGGATGAACAGGAATTATAGCTTTTTTGTCGATTGTGTAAGTGCTCAATGGATGCACCCATGATGATGTTTGTAGGTTGTGATCTACCGCTAGTGCGTGCTGTCTGGACAGACTCATAAGGTGATATGTATGCCCGAGTTCAGCCGCAACATTGGTAAATGTTGGATTGAAGACTTTTGCCCTATGGATATATCTGTGTTTTCAATTGTACAAGGTAACAGTGCTGATATGTTTCAAAGCCTGTGTTCCTTTTTAATTGTTTACTGACTCGTTTGTGGATTTTTTATTCAGTTAATAGTGCATACGCCACAGGCAAGTTACCAGGAAAAGAAGTCTTGCTTGAAAACCATTTTCTCAAACGATGGAACATTACAGGGAGAGGAACGGTACTTCAGTATCGTACAGGAATTCCTGTACTGTTTCGCCTTCGGTTGGCAGTGGTCCGATCGTCGTAACTGGGGATGCATTATGTGCTCTTTCTGCTGTTGTAGCTCATTGCTTAAGAGATTGACGATTGTGAAGGTAAGCGTGATTGGTATATAGTTGCCGCAAGTAAATGGTCGGTACTCACAAGGTGAAGGTGGTTTGTAGTTCACATGTTATAATCCCGTCGTGCAAAGTGAGAGGTCACTGCGTAGTGGTCAACACGGTTGTTTCCTTAGGGTGTGGTGAGAGTTTTAATGCCGGTCGTGAGAAATATATGCACTACTGGCAAGCTGTAGAATAAAATTGGAGTGTTTTCGAAAGGAACCGGCTGAAACGCCTTGCATGGAAATCACCTTGGATGTCATGAAAATCTTGAACTGTGTTCGACGTCATAGTCGTCTTACAAGTGCTACCGTGCCTGTTCACATAACCTTGTGAATGTAAACTTAGTACAAACCACTAGCGTCTAAGTTAGTGTGCTGACGAATGTATCGCAGTTTTACTCCTGGCTGTATAATGAATCTGCGCAATTTATTCTACTGTAGGCTACACTTAGTAGAACAACAATGTTTTAGCTATTACCGTTTGGACAACCGGCTCACCAGTCTGTCGGTTGATTGTATTCTGTAGATCGACATTCGTCCTCTCTAGCGATTATCGTGTGGTTGCGCTTAAGGGCCATTCACGTCCAACTCCCTAGGGTCTTTAATTGTTGCGAGGAAGTGGGCTTGTGAATGCTGTCAGTGCCACGCTTTTGGCTGTGACGCCTCATGAACCGGTGTATGCGACTTATAAGGAACCCTAAGAGTGACGCTGTTTTCCTGATGACCACGACAGTGCCCTCTGTTACAGGCATAGTTTGTTTTCAGTGGGGAAACTGGTGAACATTGGCAAGGTATTCCCCACCTTTCGTCACAACTACGGCATGTGACTCACGGTACCACGTGTTCAACTGTATACTACCACCTGGGTACTGATCGCCTATTGTTAGCTAAATTTTGCGGTGCGCAACAGGTGTCTAACTCTTACGCTACGGTAATTTCAGATTGGTCAATCATCTCCATTCCTCGCACTCGCTTCTATTTCACCAAGTGCACCCACATCTAGTTCACGGTAAAAGGCGGAGATACGTACTGATATTAAATGTGTATTTTGTAACTTTGGAATACAAAAATATCCATGGTTTTTGCACCAGAGCCCCGTTAGCCCATCTGGGAGATGGTTTTCACCGCCGCACTATTTTGAGGTGGGGTTGGATTTTGCAGCGGCCCCGCCCACCCTGCAACATGATATACGAAACTGATGAGTGTGGCGAAAAGGAATGGGCGGGGGAAAACAGAATGACCGCGTGGGTTGAATGGCATAAGGGGGTTAATGCAAACAAGCGATGGCAGTGCAAATGACGGTGAACGCTGCAATGAAAGCAAGCAGAGCAAAATGTTCAGCGTAAAACGTAAAATTCATTAGCAAAAATGACCTTTAAAAATGTCCTGGAGATTTTGGTGTCCTGAACATTGCTCATGCCACCAACGGCAGCAGTGGTCACATTGCACCCAATTGGTTACGTCCTCACCATCCAAGTTCTCCTGACCACAACCCGAACAGTGTTCGTCGTCCACGTGCGGAATGTGTTTTCTACGGACACCATGCTTACTCTTTTTAGTGATATACTTGGACGATGAGGCGCCGCGAATACGGCGTACTTGGACACTGTTAGCAAACTCCGTATCGTCCATCATGGCCGGTTGCTTCCCTACGCCTACTGTTGGAGATGTCTGTGGCATGCACTGTTTCCTGCGTCTTGATTCAGAACCCGACGTGGACGGTCGACTTATCCCAGAATGAGTAGGCGGACGGCTAGCAACCCCCAGCTTAAAGGCAACTGGTGGCCCTACCAACACATTTTTTCCAGTTGTAACTATATCCAAAACCTGTTTCAGCGCGCTCACAATCCACTCGTACTTCTCACCTGGCATGTTGCGCACAACCTCACAAATGTTCGAAGTAAGGTTCCTAGTCTCAACCAATTTATTTGCTTTACTTTTAACTTCCTCCTTAATAAAACTTCCGGAACGTGCACCGTCGACTGTCAATCTTTCGGAATAGTCGGTTAACAGCCGACCGCCTTGCAGTAAATCGTTTGCCATCATTAAATCATTACGGCAGCACCACAAAAGGTGTCTACATGAAAGTTTTTAGTTGCGGAAGAACGAACACATGCATGACCCATTACCGTTTAGGTTTACTACGTGTTTATCAACAAAAGTCATTTCCCCCGGTTCCATTTTTAAGACGTAAACGGACTTCTTCCAATTTGCCCCAGCTACTTTGAGTGCAATGGAGTTAACTGATCGAACGCACTGGTGCAACCCATAACACACCCCGAACGTTGACCCCTTACTAAAGGAATGTTAACTGTCCTCATGAATTTCATTTCGATGCACTCATTGCGATTAAGTATTTCCTTCACGCAGTCAAACAACGTAGACCTTGACAACAGATTGCCATTTATGTACCTATTAGCTGCCTCCACCTGATTATTCTTTCCATTCCCGTAGTGTACAATATCACGTCTTGCACACGCGGTCCAATGTTATTTTACAGGCAGCAGACGAGTTTTCAGATACTAACCAAGCTCCACGTTACGATTACTATTACTGCTAATAATGCCAATGAACTCTTCTTTCGACCTGCAATATAGCAGGTCGCTCATTTCCTCGGCCAGAAAGTTCCTTTCCTCAGAAGAAATTCCCCTCAACTGCCTGCAATGGTCTACCATATTCTGTTTCATATGAAATGAACAGAACAAAATCTTAGCATTCAGAAAATACTCTTGTAAGCATTATAACTGTGCCGGATGCCTATCTACTACAATCGTCTGAACGTCCCTTGTTGGCATCAGCTGGTTAAAGCTGTCCAACATAACCTTGTGACAAGACAAACATTCGTTTGGAAGGAAACTATCGAATACGCTCCTACCTTTACCATTGCAATCTGTAACAACAACGTGCCATAGGTGATACGCACCATTGTTGCAGTCCGCCGTTGAATCCGCCAGTATCACACTCCAGTAATGCACGTGCAACTCCTGCATCCTCTCCATCGTGAATGATAACACCAACAATCTGCCTTCATCGTCCGTTTTCAAATACATCGGCCCGAACGGTTCCAACATCTTCCGTATGCTCTCCAGATCACAGTCTGGATGTTCCCTCAATCTTTTCCTCCCTCTTCACAACCTCACATCGCTACGATTCATTACTATAGCATAGTCATGCCTGACGTAATCAATTACTTCCTGCGTCATACGAAAACTGTCAAGGTGCCCACATACCGCTTCCTCCGCAGTGCTTTCCAGTTTACGATTGCCTGGATAAACACCCGGGTCAATGGACATCGTCCGGTGGTTGTGAACAAGATAACTATTGGAGACACGCAGACCTCCGTCCTCGTACGACATATAGATGACGGAGGGACACTGGAAATCCTCAGACCTGCAGAGGCATATTATACGGAACACACACGACAAACTCACCTGTGATTCACATCTTCAGTCTGTCTGCTCTTTCTTGCAAATTGCACACAACAAAGGTAACACTGCTTGTACATCGCACATTCCGAAATTTCTTTCCTAGAATTGCGGAAGTACTTCGCATGTGTAACACAATTCCTTTTAACATAACTCGTTCCTGTTTCCCTTTGCCAAGGTTTTCGACCGTGTCCCACACGGCCCCCTGAAACACAAACTGGAAACTTATGGTATTCAAGGAGAGGTTCTTCGCTGGATTGCCTCCTTCCTTGATAACAGAACGTTTAGGGTTAAAACCGGGTCAGACCTTCCATCTCCTTCTCTCATTTCTGCAGGAGTTCCTCAAGGGTAAGTGTTAGGTCTTCTTTTATTTCTGATCTACATAAATGACCTCCCGGAAAATATTTCTAGCAACGCCCTCTCATACGCAGATGACCTAAAAATCTGGAATGCCACTGATCCCAGTGTGCTACAGATTGATCTTGACGCGATTAAGCGTTGGTCGGACGACTGGAGCCTCCCACTAAATGGCAATAAGTGCGCAAATATGCCACTCGGTGGAGATTCTGGCAATGCCTTCGTGATTCATAGTGCATTTAGCACAATAAATGTCATGAAAACCGATCTGAAGGAAGATCTGGGCATCTGGTTGTCGTCTAACTTATCATTCGCGCATCACCATGCGATGGCGGCAAAAAAAGGATTTGCCTCTCCTTGGATGATTAAGCGCACTTTCCCCGCATAGACAAAAAAGCGTTTCAAGCGCTTTACGAGGTTTACATAAGACCGCTCCTCGAGTATGCAAATCAGGTCGTGTATTCCGGCCTGAAGAACGACATGTTATCTATTGCGCGCGGCTACCAAACTAGTCACGGGCTCAAGGAGTGTCGTGTACGAGTCCCGACTTGAAATTCTTGAACTTCACCCAATGAACTTCGACGACTGCGCGGCGATTTAATTCTCACACACTTCCTCCTTAGAGTAGGCCTCGTAGATCAATTCTTCACCGAAGCGAATGACGACGGCCGGCGAGGACATAGTGGGAAACTTTTTAAGCTTCGTCGTCGGACCTTTCTTAGGCAACAGTTTTTTTCTTACACAGTTATTAACCTTTGGAACAGACTTCCCCCTTAGGTCTTCAGCCCCGATTCTAGCCAACGTTTTGAATCGGCACTTGACTCTCATTTTCAAACATTTTTATTATTTGAGCAATCTGACTTTGATTTTGGTATTTAATGTAATCTCCAAGAGCGGTGTTACACCCTGTTTTCAATGACTGTCTTTCAGATAAAAAGACGCCCGCTCGAGGCTGAGCAGGAAAAACTGACTGGATCCGGGACCCTTGAGCCTCTGCCTCGAACTCGTGTAACAATCGCTGAATTTGTAACCGTTCATCAAATTTCAAGAAGGCGTAGTGACCTGGAGGTGTAGCGTTTTATACACTATTTTCTACTTCATAATTCTTATTGTTGTTCATGCCTTTTTCATCTTCTTCAACCTCACATGTACGCATGATATGAACGAGGTTAATCGAACGTACACACGATGTGAACGAGGTTCATCGATCTTCTGTAACGCTTT
>JTDE01002475.1:0-12516 GCA_014338405.1 Paragonimus skrjabini miyazakii
CGTTTTCCGAAAGAAGATGCCAACCTCCTTCCAACCCCCAACTTGGAGGACCAGGAGACTGGTTTGTCAGACCTCTACCTATTGACCTGCCTGGCATGAGTGACTCTATCGGTGTGGTGGCCACACCGTCCAGTTTAGCCCAATAGGTCATCGAGATGCGCAAGCCATCACACCGCGTCAAGGTCCAGTCTCGTTGTGACAGTCCCTCGAAGCAAGGTGGGCGAAAATTTTAGTTAGCAATCAATCGCATCGTTCGAGCAGATTCTTGCCCTATGATTGCGGTAACAGACCAGATTCCATTTCTGCTTGAGCGGGACAAGACTACTGAAATTCGGACAGGCCTGAGATATACAACCAGCTTTAACTGATGGTCAGTCCGCCGGGTTAAAGTTACGTCGAGAAATTAAAACCATTATTTCCCAATTTCTAGGCATAGAAACCACTCTGTGATTTGTGCACTTAGAGGTGGAGTTCACCAACCGGCGCGTCATTGCAGATCGAGCGAAATTCAGCTAGCTTTTGGCCCGGCTTTCTGAAAAGGTCACAATGAAATTGCGTGACCTCCTTAACCTACCCACCGAGAATAAGTACGAAGCACTTAAGGAGACCGTCATCATTATCGTTTGGTAATTCACGTTTGCAACAACTATTCAGAGATCTGCGAGTAAGTGATAAGCGACCGTCTTATTTGTTGATTTAAAGGCAGTAGTTGTTAGGTCCCTCAACTATGGATACTCGAGGAACTGCGGACTCAGCGTCTCCCTGTTTACACCCAGGCCATTCGTACAGCTGCTAAGTCACCGTCCTTGTTGAATGCAGTGCAAATCGCAGACGAAATACAGGACCGTTTTTGTACCGGCTCTTATCTTCCGCAATGCGGTAACAAACTACACACCTGGGGTTCCTAAGAGTTCAGACGTTTTAAATTCATCGGCATTATTTCATGTGTCGCCGCCAGATGATTGGCACATTGTTTGAGCGAAGAATGTAGTTCTCCGATGGGATTTCGCCCGTCTCCCAACACGTTCTTTTGCCCGTTGATTCCAGAGTAAGCCTCCGCATCGACGCCCTCAGATGTCAGGTGAATTGTGCTGTTATAACGATAAGTTCGGCAGTCGGACGAAGCGTTGTGTCACCCCTTGTAAACACTGCTCAGGGAAACGCTCAAGCCTGCTCGCAGTGGCAACAAGCGTGGTCGACACTCTACTTAGCAGTCGCCTTTTTTCACGTAACGGATTGAGGCTCAGAGACCTCGTTTCCGGTCGATATGGGGTGGAAGTCAGCGTAGTTCTTTCACGAGACAACGGGGGAACCATTTCTTCTTTACCTACGCTTCTTGTCTACGGTCAACGCTCACCCACTTGACCTCCGCTATCGGCGAATATTTCGCTGCGTTTTTGCAGTCGCAGCCGTACCCTTCGCTATTTTACGGATCCGTTTTCTTCAGTATTTCGACTTCACAGTCGATAAACGGAAACGAAAAGTGATCGATTCCCGCACAAAACTTAGCATCAATGGCACTCAGGTATAAACCGAGGCCATCATCCTTCTTGTTTTTCAGCCTAAAATGCCTCAACTATATGCGTCTTTACTTTCGGAGTACCTACAATTCGTTCGATCCATGAATGAGCCACTTCCAGTCAATCCTATTTGCACGCACCATATCAAGACTAAGGGTTCCGGGGTTCCGCGTTAACAAAGAAGTTTGGCCCCAGACGAACTTAAAGTAGCTAGGGTGGAGTTTGAACACATGCTGGAACTCGGAATGATCCGCAATTTTAAAAGTCTACGGGCCTCCTCACTGCACATGATTCCTAAGAAGTCAAGCGACTGGCGCCTTTTTTGGAGATCATCGTGGCCTCAACAAAGTGACAATCTCAGGTATGTATTTTATTCCTCACATACAGGATATGACAGTTTGCCTTTCTGGTGAAACTGTATTCGGTAAGATTGATCTGGTTTGCGCCTATCACCATATCACAGAAAAAAAGACGGATATCCCTAAAACGACCATTATCACGCCTGTTGGCCTACTCGAGTTTCTTCGAATGCCATTCGGCCTTAGCAACACTGCACAAACCTTTCAGCGTTTCACTCATGAAGTATGCTGTGGCTTGGATTTCGTCTATCCCTACCTAGACGACATATTAATGGCTAGTTTTTCAGAACATTTGTAGCACCTTCGTTCCTTGTCAGTCATGTTAGCTCAACACGAAATAGCTACCAATGCAGTCAAGTGCGAAGTCGGGTAAGCTAGTATGGAATTTTTGAGTCACATTATTTCTGCTTCTGGCTTTCAAGTTTTGATAGCTAAGGCAGGTGCTGCCACTGACTTCCCCGAGCAGACATTTTTTCAAACAGCTCCGACGTTTCGCCAGCCTGGTTAATTACAACCGCCGGTTCATTCCCAGTTCAGCTCCTCCCAGCCGGTACGTGTAAATTCAAGTTAACGAACGAAGAGCGCACTGTTTTTGCTGAGTTTAAAAAAAATGTTTCCAATGTTGCTCTTCTAACCCACCCAAATCCCCGGGCCCCACTTTATCTCCTTTCTGATGCTTCGGATGTAGCTCTTGTTGCCGTATTACAAAAGATTATCCACGACTACTGGTAATCCCGTTTCTTCTCAAAACGCTTGTTACCTACGAAATCACGATATAACATGCTTGCTATTTACCTAGATATCCGCCAGTTCCGTCATGTATTGGAAAGTCACCCTTTCATCGTGTTTACGGACCGCAAGCACTTTGTGTATATGCACGTGGTTCTTCATCAGATGAGTACTTCCACAGGGAGATCGGACACCTGGACTATCTTTCACATGTTTGCCTGCGACATACGTCGTGGTTCAGGTGACTTAAACCCCATCATTGACGCTCATCACGCGTCCACGCCACTTTGACCACGCCTATGTCCGTCGACCTTAGTGACCGGGTTGCGGCCCAGATGCGAGAGCCTGATTTTCAAACATCCTTACGGCGTTACTCTCTGACGCTGCGCGTCATTCCGTTGCTTAACGCAGATGGAACCACCTTTTGTGATATGACTGCAGGTATTCCGAGACATGTAGTGCCATTAGCTTACCGACCTGTTGTCTTCAATCGACCTCACAATATCTCACACCCTGGTATTCGCACCATCTGTCTGGCCCAAGGTTAACTCCGACGTTTGTAGTTGGGCACGCGCTTCCCTAGACTGCCAACGTTCCAAAGTGCATAAACACATACGAAGCTCAATTTCTTCATTTGGTCTATCAGATGCCAGAATTTCACACTACCACATAGATTTTATTGAACCTTTACCGCATTCACGCGGCTGCGTTTACACTTAAATCTATGTTGACTGTTTATCCAGATGACCGGATGTCATCCCTCCGAAAAATTGCTCCCCTGAGGCTATCATGAACGCCTGGATCGTTAGGTGGCCGATTGCGGATGTCCTACAATCATTACGTCAAGCCGCGGTTCAGACTTCTGATGTTCAACACTCGATTTCGGCGCGTTCGTACCATGACATTATCCACCTTTGAATGGTCTAGTAGAACGCTTTTATAGGC
Organism: Paragonimus skrjabini miyazakii; assembly: GCA_014338405.1. Taxonomy (NCBI): domain Eukaryota; kingdom Metazoa; phylum Platyhelminthes; class Trematoda; order Plagiorchiida; family Troglotrematidae; genus Paragonimus; species Paragonimus skrjabini miyazakii. The sequence goes on from JTDE01002475.1 coordinate 3,554, forward strand.
AGTTTAAATCTTCGCCCTGTGGTGCCACTAATCCAGCATGGAATGAAGCCCTTCTTTTCGAACTTCTAGAGATGCGAAACACACTGAAAGCTGATCTCCAATGTACCCCCAACAGGTCTACAGCTGTCCGTTGCGTCTGCATGGTGAATTAGTTTCGCATGCTCTTTTGATGTCTCCTCCTTATTCGACATTATCCTACCACATGCGGCAAAATTAACCCACACCTGCCCGTGAACACAGTGAGCCAGTGCAATTGTATAAAGATTTAGCTCGTTTCAACCACCATCCACGGCCCACTTCAAGGCGCCTTGAGGAACGCCAAACCACTTCACGATCGATCGTCACGGTCGTCATGACACCGTTTCTATCGACCGCCTGAAAGTTGCTTATGTAGACAACGATATTGCCCGAGCTCCACCGCAGTCATCCGTGACAGCTCCCGTCTGCACACCGTCCCTTTCGCCAGACAGTTATACATCACCTGCTGTATGCCATATACAATCAGGACGTCGCGTTCATTTCCCCGCACTATTGTAGACGTTGTTAACCATACGTAACTATTTTCTCCAGCAAACAGAAACTAAAAGCGAAACGAAAAACGACAGTACAGTAATATGTGCTGCTCAACTGCCTCTGGGATGTTACATGGTGAACCTGTATATAACTTTTGCTCTCCAGGTACATATTTTCTTTCTGCGTTGCAGGTTGGGTGCAGTTACCAGTGGGAGGACAGCACACTCGTCGGTCGTTGCAGAAGTGGGGAAAGCCTACCTCACCTTTTTTTTCTAAGATTAATGGTGGGTTAGGTATCCCCTTCCAACAGCACCACCTTGGGGACGCACGAACGACTCCGGATATTGCAGACAGACCAACCCCTCTTCACCGTAACCCACCTTCTTCAATGTGACACACATAGCTGTTCTTGAATACACCTGTCCCCGTTTACCACACGGCGACTTCAGTGTCTCTAAATCAATTTTTTTGTTTTTGTTGATGGCATTCAAGCTTGAAGCCTTCTAGAGGGAACCTCTACAGAGACACCCCTGGCTTGCCAAATATGCCGACCGTCTTGTTATCCGTTTAGACCGTTGGTATTATTGGCATGGTTTGATTGCTTGTCTGCGCCCACTCATTTGTATGGCCGTCCAAGTTCTCAACACGGACAATTCCGGTCTTTTACTCCGTGGTTTGTCGTGCTTTGTTGTCTGTTGTCCATTAATCGGTCTTCTGGTTTAACCATTGTAGAGAAAATTCACGGTTTCAGACGTAGAGACGTTCCATTCCTCTACAATCAGCATATAAACTCATATTTCGCAGGAACGTTTTCAGCCATGCTAAGACACTAGGAGACATGTTAAACACTTTCAATGTCAACGTTATAAACCTATGATTTACTTGTCCAGTAGTAGAGTGATTCAGATATGTGCGCCAAACTTGAAGAAAGACGTCACGGTTCTGAAGGCTATTCCTTGGAGGGCTACTAACAGAGTTGAGTCTATTGTCCTTGTCGCATGAGGACCGTCTGTCAACACTGCAACTGGTTCCCCTAGTCTCGAGGTGATTGAGAAACGACCTGATACTAACATACAAAATCCTACGCTACCCGAATTACCCCAACACAGAACTTTTCACGGTACATTGAGTATATGAGGGTATTGTACATAAACCGAACTGACACCGTTGATTTAAAGGAATTAGCTTGAGAACAACACAACGATCCGGAGTTTCAGCAGTGTCGCACCTCTTCTTCACTCAAACTTCGGGAGTTGCCTCTTGTTAACTGCGAAGGTACAATCATATGTGATATCACGACAGTCAGCCCTCGTTCCTTTGCGCCAGTAAACTTTAGACGATCTGTTTTTAAGTTTCTGCTGTATGTCTCATCCCAGCGTTCGCACCACCGTGAAGCTGATTTCAGGTCGTTTTATATGGCCCAAAATACATAAGAACATACGACAATGGGCAAGAACTTGTCTTGGTTGTCAACGCAGCAAAGTCCACCGGCACACCATCACGGCCCCAGGCACAGTCACTAACCCGCACGCACATTTTAGTCACGTCCATGATGACCTAGTCGGGCCGTTGCCGTATTCAAAAGGCCACCGGTAAATCTCACTGTGCGTTGACCGTTCCACCAGATGGTCGGTAGCAATGTCCCTTCTCAGCTCAAATACCGAAACCGTTGCGCGAACGTTAATAGAAGGGCGGGTCCCTAACTATGGTGCTCCAACTACTGTAACCACCGATAGAGGCGCGCAATTTCAAACAGCGCCGTTCAGAGACTTCAACCGGTTACTCGTAGTCTACCACACCGAAACCACTGCATACCGTCCGACAGCAAATGGTTTGGTCGAACGCTTTCACCGTTAGCTGAAGACCGCTTTAAAAGCCCAATTAGACCCCAGCGTTGGACCGATCACTTACCACTTATCATGCTTGGAATTCAATAGACGGTTAGAGAAGACATTGGTTGTACAACCGCAGAAATAGTTTACGCATTTCGCCTCCCCGATGAACTGTTTTACAAGCGGAACGCCGGCTAAGCTAATTTTGACGCTACCACCTTCGTGCATCAGCTGAAGTCATCCATAGCGAAAATCTGGCCCACAGCCCACCAGGTTAAACACACAACAAGAACAAAAGCACTTCAATCGGGACTTTTGTGATTTTATTTTCGTTCATGTTGACGCTGTTAAGGCTTCTCTCCAAAAGCCAAACCCCGTACCATTCCGTGTGATTAAACGATTCCCCAAGTTTTTTGGAATCGATCGCAAAGGATCCCACGATACAGTGAGCATCGGTAGACTTAAAGTTGCTCTGTCGAACCCCATCTAGAACCTCCCATTGTTTGAGGTCGATCCTATCCCTACTGACTCGCAGTCTACCCAGCCCATGCGTAACGAACAGCCCGCACCGTCTCAGTCCAACCCGAAAACTCCTGTTTATATTCCGTGCACTCACTCAGACCGAACGGTCAGATGGCCAACAGTTTACGAATAGTATTGTGCTTAAGACTCTCATTTTTTTAACGAGCGCCTTCTTCCTTCTAACACTCTAGGAAAAAGTTTTTAGGGTACTGTACGTATTTTCATACTTCAATGGTTCAATAGGTGACAGAAGGAAGCAGAAAGCCACGGCTTTTGACGGTTTCGTTTCTCTAGGCGAGAAATCTCTGTACCGGAGGGAGAGTTACACGTCGCAACTTTTCTTGGTTGTATCAAGGGCTACAACGGAGAATAAATAGATAAACAAACAAGCTACTAAATGCACACCTATTGTTGTTAACCACGCAATTCTATAGCTAGATGAACATACATAACCAGGCGTGAACTATTCAACAGACGACCATACATACGTGTCTGTGTACAGAATAGTGTGCTGGGATTTGGACTAAGTGTTGGAGTAGCCATCCAGACGAAATTTGAATGCAGCAACTGTCGTGGCGTTCACGATATGTTCTGGCAGGGAGTTCCAGACTTTGCAGACTCGAATCGAGAAGAAACTGTGCCTTAGCTCAAGTCTGCTGTACTCACATTTTATTTTTAATGAATGCCCTCTGAGTGAGCTAGTATCCGCATAAGTGATCAGGGACCTGCACGGATGGTTAGGGGTCTTCATGATCATGAACGCTAAAATTAGGCCGCCTCTCTGTCTGCGATATTCCAGAGAGAAAAAATTTAGCTCGCGAAGCCGCTCAGTGTAGGGCTTTGCATTCAACCCACGGACTGCTTTTGTCGCACGCCTCTGGACAGTTTCCATAATTAGTTTGTCCTTTGTAAATGAAGAGGCTAAACAAGGGTTCCCTGCTCGAGGTGAGGACGACCAAAGCTGTTGTACAGGTGACTGAAACATGATCGTTCAAATTTTCCAAACAAACGTTTCAGAAGCGCTAGTACGCTATTGGCTTTCTTGGCGCTGCAGCGCCATGGTCTCAGAATCGCTTTACTCTTATAAACAGTTTATACCACGTCCTTGAACGAGGTGAACACCAACTGCTTAAATTCCCTCGACTTAGGAACACACGTTTGGTGCGCGCGTCTCGTCTTCCACGTAGATCGGGGATGCCTACAGCGAGCTATTCAACGACTGCGTTCTGAACTGAATATTGGCGTTTACACCTTTGTATGGAGATAGTCCCAAATAGGTATTGGGGGCCATAAGTACAACGTTTTTACACCAGCCTCTTATATAAACGACATGGTTTTGTCGTCCGAGTCTGTGCGACACAAAAGAGCCTTCATTTCCGTACCCGCAAATTTATAAGGTTTAATAGTACACCGGGTGACCTAGAAGGCAATTTTCTGATTCGGTAACTCGATCTCTTTGGTCAAAATAGAGATATGCACGTTGGAATACATATGAATTTCCAAAAACTTCTCGAGACAAAATATTGGATACGTACATAGATGAAACACGGAATAATTTGATTCCAAGTACAGAAATGTATTTTGTGCATATATATTTTTACATATGTGTACGCAAATGTATATATGGGAATGTACACATATAGACGAACATGTTTTGGATAATTCATCTTCAGGCCGGTGCAGTTATATACGGAATTAATAGAGTTAAATCGAGGTATCGATCAGACTTAATACAGAGAAACAGTCACTGGTCAGTCATTAGGCGATGATTTGATTGGTCGGTTACGACACGCTCTTCCATTGGCTTGATCGCACAGGTTGGCCATCGATCCGGTGGATTTGTGGCCATGCTAAGTGTAGCATGCAAGCCGGCCGTTTACCGCTGGTTGTCCGTAACACTTACGGGCCAACTCTAGGGCAATGTGGAGACACCGTGGGACAGCGTTCTTCCGAAATAAGGGGGTTCCAGCAACGATCATGTAAAAGGGAACAACAAGAACAAGCATGAGCCGAAGGCCCAGTAAGCCATGCACACGACTTACACAAACGTAAACTAAGACGACGCCAGTAACACAACAGCACGCGCCGTTACACAATTCAAATTCAACCTGTGCGCGCTTGTTGGTTTCGACCGCACGTTACATAAGTGAAGCTACTGAACCGGGTCAGGCAACCCGATTCTAATGGCTCCGGCAGTAAAAAGTGTTCTGATTCGGACCGCTTTTGATGGGTTGATTGGCACGCAATATACCACTATGAAAGCTCGACCGGTGCTCACCTGGTGTACGCTTTCTACAAGATGAGCGAGGATGGCATTGTTGACCGATCGTAATTCTTTGTGACCGGGCCACCGTGGATGATGTTCTCGGATTCGGTTCGAAAGGTGTCGTGACGTTCGACCAATATAACCTGCTCGACAGGAACAAGTGAATGAGTAGATACACATAAATGAGGTCTGAACTGTCGTTCTACCGTTGTTGTAGAACCTGACAATAGAGGATTTGGAGAATTGAATACAGAGTTCCGCTGTAGCGCAGGTCCTGCGAACCATCTGGTTGAGAGTATTTGTCAGCCATCTGGCGGTTTTGTCATCGTTGACCGGTACTCGAACAAACACCGGCTTCTTCCTTACGTCATGCACTTCAGGTTTAGGTGATATTTTGATCATATTTCTGGCGATAAATCGTTCCGAGTAGCCGTTACCAAGAAATGCATTCTTTATAAATTCGGGTCAGTTTTCCACGTAACAGGTGAACAAATTTTGTATGCTCTATCAGTCAGGCAGCTCAATCGATATCTCTTCTGTTTTCTGTACATAATAATAAAATATATTTCTCAACGCATTTGTGAGAAACACACTCGGATGTGCGCGGTCATGACAGATAATTACATGCGGTACAAATCAACAAATGAATATATAATGAGACAAACATGAAATCTGTTGACAAAAGAAGATATGATCAGAGGGAAAATAGTCGCAGTTTAACACGTTTGATTGACACATAAGGGAAGAAGATAGTTCGTCCGTTTCAGTGATTCTGTCCTAAAGATAAGTTGTTACACCAATTTACTTTTTACAAGATTAGGTAAAGACAACTTCCCAGAAAACTGAGACAACTTAGGAGATCGTTACTTCCATTTCCATCTCTTGAACCGATAGTTAGTGTCTCAGCAGGTAGCGACCTCCCTCAAAAAGGTATATCAAAAAACGTGCCCTCGCCGATTCCTTGCGGGTCGGCCTCAGTCCATGTGTAATCAAACCTTCGGCAGCACCATCATTAGTCACCCGTCCACAGGTCACGATACCAGTCAGTCGGATGGTAACATCTGGGACATTTGTATTCAACCAGTGCGACTGGAGCTGCATGTACACTAACATTTCAAGCTTGGCGAATATGCCTCCGGAGTTGGGGTTGCTTCACTTGGAAAATAAATTCGACATTATAGCACTTATAGAGACCTGGCTACGCCCAGACATAAGAGACGCAGAAGTAAACTTACCTGAAATGAATGTTTTAAAAAGGGATAGGACCGACAAGCGGGGTGGAGGAGTAGCACTGTATCTGTCTAATAATATAGATCACGTGGAATTGGACGATTCAACAATTTGTCTAGTACCCGAGTCCAATTGGGTACGCGTCCGTCTTTGTTATAATAAGCCCCTCACCCTAGCTCTCATATACCGTCCACCCGCAAGTGACAAGGTGTACGACAACAACGCTGCTTTACACAGAGCCATCAAATTGACTTTAGGTAGTATTTCGATATTAGGTAATTTTAACCACCCGGATATTGATTTCAAGGCCTTGAACACGCTTTCTGTTAGGGACTCTTCTGCCGCGTCATTTTTACAAACCACTATTGAACTAGGGTTATTTAAAAATGTACTAGGTCCCACCAGATGGCGCCAGGGTTTTACACCGTCCAGTCTAGACCTAGCCTTAACTAACGAACCTAGCTTAATTGAGAACCTCACCACCAAAATGCCCGTAGGTTGCAGTGACCACGCTTTACTTTTGTTCCGATTTATTTACGCCTCTTCTAGGGTGGTAGTTGATCCTCCAACACTACGCTACTACTTTAAGGGGATCACGTGAGTATGAACGACTACTTTCTAACGGCCTTTCGGAACTTACCATCTTTGTCCTCAGTGGAAATATTTTGGCACTACATTAAAGCCACTATTGATAAGGCGACTGACTTATTTGTTCCATTAAAAAAACATGAAGTTAATAAGCCGTCCCATGGTATTCGTAGATGTACGAAAAAACTTATTTATGAGAAACGTTAAACCTGGATGCAGTTCAAGTTAAACCAGACCTCGGACGCTTACAATCTTTATAAGCGCATAAGAAAAAAATGTAACGAGGTTGTCTGTAGAGACAAACTTAAGTTGCAATCCTTTGCGGTAGCCCAATTAAGACAAAACCCCAAGTGGTTTTTATAAACAGTTGTCTAAAAAATTTCAGTAAAACCGGGTATTCCCACCTTGCTAACAGATTCCGACCTGAGTAAAAACAACCAGGAGGCAGCGGAACTCATAGCGGATACGCTTGAAAACGTGTTCCGGGAAAATACCACCGAAGCCACGTTATCAGTCAATTGCGGTACCCCTACGACCAGCATTCTGTCTACCCTCAACGACCCAGACTTTAGTCCTGCCATTGTTGTTGCAAAGCTTAAAAAATTGAACCCTAATAAGTCTCAGGGTTTTGATAACATACCGCCAAGACTGCCAAAAAATTGTGCAGATAGCCTTGCTGCAGTCGTAAGTGGCTTGCTTCGGAAGTCTTTCGAGGAAGGTGAACTATCTACTGACTGGAAGCAATGTGAAGTAATGCCGCTCTACAAGGGCGGTGCACGTAACTTGCCTGCTAACTAAAGACCCATTTCCCTTCTAAGTATCCGTTCAAAGGTAGTGGAAAGCGTTGTTGGTGACGCCATCCGACAACATATACACATACACGGAATGATAACCCCTCAGCAGCACGGTTTCAGACAGGGCCACTCGTGCGTCACCAACCTACTAATTACTCAGGAACAGTGGACTAAAGCAGTTGACTCTGGGGACCGAGTGGACATTATCCTGCTAGACTTCTCAAAAGCCTTCGACAGCGTTGACCACGGCATAGTGCTGTCAAAACTACTATGGTACGGAATTGAAAAGAAGCTGCCGCAGTGTTTGGAAGCGCATCTGACACACGTTCTATGTCCGAGTTAATGGCACCTATTCAACAGTTCGAAATGCCCGGTATGGGATACCGCAAGGGTCAATTTTAGGGCCGTTGCTGTTCCCCCTATACGTTAATGAAATACCGTCGCTTTTATCTTCGAGCGTTCTGTTGTACGCAGACGACACGAGGCTTTGGAGGGTCATTCATGAGCCCTTCGATGGATCCAGTCTACAATCAGATCTTGACACACTGTGTAGCTGGTGTAGGTTTAACAAAATACCGTTGAATGCGGCGAGGTGTGAAGTCTTGAGGCTTCGTCATAACAGTGCTTCCTCATATCACCTTGATAATGTTAAACCTTGTGTATCTGAACAGGAGAAAGATTTAGGCTCGATTGTTACTCAGGATCTAAGTCTTTTCGTTAACTGCAAGATGATGGCACGTAAGGCAACTAGCGTCTCTAAATTTATCAACCGTAGCCTAGGCTGCCTAACCCCGGCAAACTTCATTCCCATTTATTCCACCCTATTTCGCCCTTCACTAGAAGTAAATATCAAGCCTGTCCCCCTTATTATCGTAAGGATGTTTCATTGCTTGAAAAGTTCACCGCAGGGCTACAAAGCAAGTGAGGGGCCTTCGGTACCTGAGTTATCATAGCAGGTTTTAGAGTTTGAATCTATTCAACCTAGAGTTTCAAAGGGTGAGGGGAGACACCATACTAGCCTACAAACTATTAACCGACTACAATCACCCTTGCTCTTTCCTCCTACCCAGAACTGAACATGTAATTTCAAGATGGAATAGTCTTAGTTTTAAGCATCAACGCTACCGTTTGCTTTGCCGGCGTTATTCCTTTGCACTCCGAGGGGTTCATTTCTGGAACAACCTGCCAGTAGAGGTCGTCTCAGCCCCGACCCTTGAC